>VZTI01004553.1:0-27920 GCA_013397865.1 Struthidea cinerea | reverse complement strand
GGAAAAAAAAAAAAAAGAAGAAGAAGAGGTTGATTTTCGACTGCTTTACCTCTGTCGGTGCGACATCGGTTCCGCCCCAACTGGTATTACCGCTACTCCGCCGGCACAAGCAGGGGCGTGTGTGACCGGCTCAAAAACATCCCCTTTAAAGCACCGTTGTTTGAGACCGGAAAAAAAAGGTCTGACCGGGACTTCCAGTCCTGTGGAATAACCGCACCCCCACCCGCACCAGCCTGCCCGTACCTTCTCGCCGCCTCCCGCCACCGCTGCGGCTCCGAGCTGCCGACAGAGACAATGAGTCGCTTTCAGACGTGGCCGATGCGCCGGGGCAGCGGGAGGAGCCCGGGAAGAAGCCGATCCGCCCCGCTCCCGGAGCATCCCCGGGCAAAGGCGCAGCCTGGCAGAGGCGGTCCGCTCGCCTGCCCCGCCCAGCACCGGCCACCTAGCGCCCGACCGTTCGAGTGGGACAGCCAGCCAGGAGCATCCTGCAAGCGCTCGGCCCGTAGGGTCCCGGCTGGCTCGCCGAAGGCGGCTCGTGGCAGCACCGCCTGGCCGCCGCAGCAGCCAGCGGCCCCGCGGCCTCTCCTCCGCGAGGTCACGCGTGCCTCGGGCCTTCCTGTCGCAGCAGCCCCCTCCCCCCGGCCTCATCCTCCTCCCTCCACCTCGACCCAGCACCCCCATGCGCACAGAGCTCGGCGCGGCCGCGTCCCGCTCGCCTCCTGCGAGTAGAACCGGAGGATAATGCCCCCTGCAAACGGGCTGCTTGGTGAGTTAACAAGCAGCGAGGTGGTTTCTTTTAACCCGGTTCCACCTCTTAAAAGACTCCTGAAGCACGGCTCTTACACGGCCATTCCCACATCAATTTATGCACGGGACTTAAAGCTGCTTTCTTTTTCCTTCTTACAGAACTTTGATTAATCCTAGCGAGCTGCCATGTCCTTCCTCAATGAAGAGCATTTAGATTGCTGTATCATATGTGTACAGAGAAGATCTGTGGAGTAGCACTGTGGTGCATGGTAGTGGTTTTGGCTTTTCGTGTTGCTTAGCAAGCTAAAGGAAGAGTCCTTACAGATAGCTTTCTGAGAAAGGCTCTTCCTTCCTAAACCTCTTCTAATGCTAGTTGCAGTGGATCCTCAGACACATATTTTTTCCCGTGTAGTTCAGTTTGTTTCTTAAGCTAGAAAATCTTGCCTTTTTTCTATTGCTTGGTTACTTACAGAAGTAGAATGTCTCTTCAAGCTTGAGAAAGGAGTCAGAACTATGAACCAAGACCTATGGTCAGTATAAAAAGTGATCCAGGAAGTGACCACAGCAGAGGTATCACAGGGGTTTTTTTCCCTGCTGTGGTAACATCTGCCTTTATGGCTCCTTTTAGCCTGCCTTCAGTTATTAGTCCCAGTCATGAAACACCTCTTTCAAAAGAAATGCAGGGATGGCTTCAGGTCATACTAAACAATTACATGCCACCTGCAAGCAAGTAACTCGTTTGATTGCCTCCTTTTAATGTATATAGTTCTTTGCTTACATTACTGTAGAGGATTTTTCCAGCTTCTTCACCTAAAGGAAAAGAAAATGTTAAGGATATTTTTCTCTGTCTGTCCTGAACTAGACCTAATCTACAGTTCTTATTTCACATGCATTCACTGAACTGTCGCTCCGAGCAGCATCGCTTGCCTTAATGTGAAAGGCTACAACGGGAGAGAAAAGTGGGGGAGGGATTAATGGAGTCTCCCAGTACCGTGGCTTTAGAGCATTAGTCTCTTCCACGTTCCTGTTGCTACCTTAAACAGGCTCCTGTTCAGCTTGGAGGAAGGCTGTTAACGCGTTCCATTTTTGCGGGAGTGGAACATTCAAACGCTTAAATTGCGGTCCTGTGGTCTCTCCAGAGATTTCTACCCCTTGCTTATGTCCACCTTAGTGCAGACACATACCAAGTTCAGTCAGGGAACTGACTTGTGTGAAAAAGTGATTACATAGTTGGTAAAGATCGTCTTCACCATAATGAACTCGCTGAAATAATTCACGCAGTCACGCAAGCACCATTGCTGCAAGGGAGAGCGTACCAAATGTACATCAGCTTGAGATACTGGGGAAACAAGCTCACGGGCCCCTTCGTTCATGCGTAGTGGCTCGAAACACTAAAAAGCAGTAGACAGTTGCTTTGACTCTGAAGATGCTGATACGAAGCCAGTTACCAGTAGCCCTACGCTGCCACGTAGAGACTCCAAAGATCCAAGAGCAAACCGGAGACTTCTGGAAAAGGTAGCTCCCAACTGCCAGGATGCTGAATTCTGGAGGACGATGGCCAAAAGGTGGCATACTGCTAAGCTGCTCTTTCATATTTCACAGCTGCACCGCGTCTTAACAGTTCAAAAGAACCAATGACACTTACAGTTTTTTGCAGAATTCTAGCACCTAGAATTGTTTTAAATTCTGTCCTGCTGTAACACTGCTTTGCTAAAATTAATTCTTTAATATGAAACTGAAAACATAATGGAAATTTTGTTGTTTTCTCTTGTAAGCTTGTCTGGCATAAAAAGTAAGCCCAGAAAGAGAAAATAAAATAATCTTCCCTACTACCACCACCATCAAGAATGAGGGACGCGGTCTTTCAATGCGTAACAGGCGACTATAATTTTTATCTGTTCTAAGCTATTTAAGTTCTGAAAGTAATTATTTGCTTGCTTTGAAACTCTGAGGCTTCTCTGGTAGAATTTTTTGCTAGTTTTCTTTCTTTCAATAAATACAAGGATTCTCTGTTTTACTCTTCACAATTCACAATTAATGGTCTGGTGCTACGGTAATAATGCCAATAGTAAATGGTTGTGCAGACTTGGCACATGCTATCGCCCACAACCTGGTTTCTCACATCAACCTTGAATTTATTCATCATCCAATTTAATAATTACATTGCTGAGTATGTATAGCCGCAGTTACAGAAGTGCCTCTCTGACCTTAACTCGTCCATGCATTTTTTCACATTTCTTTTTTTTCCATTTCACAGTGCACATAAATGCATGGACAATTAACTCTGGACAGAACTCTAAGACTGCAGTGAATTGATTTACAAGAAGTGAAAACAGTTCACGTTGTTACTTTTAGCATATTATTTTCAGTTTTCAAGGTGGTTTTTGAGGCACGTTCCAGTTGCAAAAAAATAACTAGGCTCTTCTTTAACTGTCAAAAATATAAAATTTTTCAGTTCCAAAGCGCTTCTGTTCCTAAAGAAATTAGATGAATGAACATGTATTTTAAAAAGGAAGCACAGAGCATACTTGGAACATACTTACAAAATGCTGATCTTCCGAAGTAAGAAGCGCATAGAGAATAAAATCAGGTACCTATTTTTGAACTGCATTTCTATAAAGTGTTCTCAGGCATCTCTTCAGGACTGGTGCTGTTTGTAGGACAGTACTGGAGATACAGGCAGAACTGGTGAAACCGGAATTGTTGTCAACACCTGATTCTGGAACAAAAACGTCTTAATCCTACCGAACGCCCAAAGAAAGATAAGGAGGATGCTGACATACTGGATCCAGGCAAATTTAATAATTTCCCAAAATCCTGGCTGATATTTAAAGAAAGTCAAGGAGTGTTAATGAAGAAGCTTCTGACGCTACCACTGCAATAACTAAACTCTGAGCCATAGAAACACCTAAAAAAACACCTAAAAAGCCTTCACCACGGTAGGTAACAAAAGCTGGAGAGAACGTCTGTCCTAGAAGACATTTAAACCAATTCTGGGTAAAGCGCCTACTTTGTGCCTGAGTCATCAGGAAGTAGTTATCGTTAATACTCAGGCAGGTAAACAAGTCTCGTAAGAAGTGTGCTCCATACAGATTCTTCTGAATGCAGGCTCGTTCTTGTCTAAGAAAAAGAGCAAAGAACTTAATGAACGAAGAATTATTTTGTTTAAAAAAAGAAAAAAAATTCTGGTCTGTCTGCACACGAACAGATGTAACAACCGCCCAGTGTGGGAGTTACTATTTTGTGAGATGATCTCGCATATGGATTTCTAATGATTTGCTTTAGGTCACAGACTACAAGTATCATGCTTTGCTAGTGGCATCTGTGACGGATCGGGACAGCAGGTACTGCAGAACCAAAGCAAGACGTACTACGACTATTCCCTGAGAATAGCTAAGAAACTGCCTTAGAGGCCTTTTTAGCAAAGCTGAAAAGCAACAGAGGTTCCCAGTAAAGAAAGACAGAAAGTGGTTCTGCAGGAGAACCATCTGAAGGAATGAACAAATAGGTATTTCATTAACTCCAGAACCGTAGCATTTGACTGGCTGACAAAAAAAAAGTTTAGCAACACATCTAAGAGAAAACAGTTTGCGTTGGGCCCGTATGTGGCGGAGGCTCAAATAATAGAACCCCGTTATGTCACAGTTTACGCAGTTTTCGAAGGATATAAGACAACTTCCACTGGGTAATGAACGGTGGCATTAATGATAAATGGCGAATCTGTTGCTCTTCCAGTCATCCAAACAGGGCTGGGATCTGAAAAGACCGTTGTCACTAAAATGGAGAAAGAAAACATCCAGGTTAACGGGGGGCTTTTAGGTATTAATACAGAACTCATGCACCTCACAAAACAGTTACCAATATGCTAACTACTACTGTCCCGTAGCTACACATTCAGGCTTACCATTTCTATCCCAATACGCTGCAATGATGTTTGCTAGATCATAGTCGCTTGCAAAAGGACTTGTGCCATTGACCACAGACACCTGTTACAACAAGGAGACATTTTAATTATTTGTCCAGTCTTCAAGACAGTAATTCTACTGAGTTTCTTACACAAAGTAACCATGCCCTTCAAGGAACGAACATAAACATCAGGCTGAACGCCTTGGCAGAATAACCTCCTCCCTCTTGTAGTCTAACAGGGAAACACCAGTTCCAAAGTCTTACAGTTCACTTTGTGCAGCAGTACAAATAATTAGGGTGTCACCTGTGATACGAGGACGATTAAGAGGGCGGGGTGGGGGGAAAATCGATGGGGAAGGGAAAAATGTTTCCTCACATTGTATCTGGTATCCAATCCACAATGGTTAAGTAATTGCCTCTGGTTCAGTTTCAGGTCTCCATTCATATAGAGCTGAGACCCTGGCACAGGAGAAAAAAACTGAAGAAAAGCCATGCTCTGCATCACGAACGTTGACATTCTCTGAAACAGTGAACACAAAAAAAGGAGAATTTAGAGGGAGGAGGGGGGACACAACATGCTTTTCTACCTCTTTGTATCTACAAATTTTTCTACATGGATTTGATTTTTCTACGATTCCCAAGTTTCAGATCATCACATTAGTCTAAACAAGGGAACGCCAAATAAAAAATACATTTTTTTTTTAAAAAGTGAACTACCTTAGTTACTAGGTAACTAACTTTATTAACTCGACAAAGTTCCACAGGACATTCAGTTAAGTCCAACAGTCTGTGGCTAATGACAGAACGATTTGACTAGCCATAACATGTAAAAAGCAGCAAGGTGACTAAACACATTCATTGGAGACACACTTTAAAAAACTCAGCAATCAAAATCAAGGACCAAATAAAGAAGGTAGGTCCTCAGTTCTTAACAACCACTCAGTCTGAAGGAAAATGTCCACAATTACAGTGGAAACTAAATAAATAAATTTATTCATAAAATAAAATGTGTTGTGAATATCAGAACTCTCTGTGATACTAATACCTGACCAAATACTTCAGCCCAAATTTAGGACTAGTGGGCCTTTATTCTGGCCCTCAGGCTTAAGAATGTTTTCTACACCACACAGCTACGCTTGCTAAGCTTGTCCATCTGCAATCAGCAAGACTCTCTAGGAGAAACAGCCTAATCTCCCTAGGAAAACGACTTCCTGTCTGTGCGGCTGCACCCAACGCAGCTCCGTATTATTGCTCCTTTCAGATGTATGCCTGCGTTCTCTGTGCGCTGGTTTTTTACTCTTTGCTTTAGGTATCGATTGCACTGCCGCTCGAGGTACAGTGGCAGCAGAATTGTGTCGTCTTGTCTTCCTATAACGCTTTCTTCCTCGTCCCAGTTACGAGACACAGAAGATCCTGGCAGGTGATTACCGATGCTTCAAGAGCTGTTAAGCAAATCGAAGGAGTTTTAGGCTGCTGCAACAGCCCGGCTCTCCGCCTCAGAAAACGAACTGGTTGTGTCAAGACACAGCAGGATGTAGGAATGCACATCCTCTGCCTATTGCAGGACTCCCGGTTATTTCCAGATGCCACCCACACCGATACTCAGTGTTGTGCATTTCTGTCCTGTATGCTGCACTACAGTCCAAGAGAAGACAGAGCTTAAATTTTTTTTTTTTTTTTTTAATTCCTAACAAAGTGTATGAAAATACTCAAGAGAGCTAGACTAGGAATGACACAGCAGAGGAGGAGAAAATTAAATATTTGTTAGTAAAATAAATATTTTAGATAGGAATTTCAAACGCGGAAAGTTTCTTTTCATCTTTTGTATAACCACTGCTGGAATATTACAATGGGTCTGTACATCACAACAAGGAAAAACTAAAAATGCTCACGTAAAGCTGGTAGGAAAAGAGTAGAATCAGCTGAACGCCAACTACGTGCTCTGTTGGTTGCAGTGGAAGTTCCAATTTAAAATGCAACTGATCCATTTTGCCATCTTGATTTTTGTCTTCTTCTCTAGTCTAAACAAATTTTTTTTAAAGACAGGAATTTCTGTTCAGAAACAGAAAGAAAAACAGAAGAAGTAAAACCCCAGGGGACCTCCACAACTGCAGCACGCACATACCGAGGAAGCAAATAAACTGCATAGTTAGGAATGCAATAAAAAAGCTGCTTGACTATTTACAGACAGAGGACTAGAGACAAACAAGAAGCCTACGTTGTTGTCTGTTATACAACATCTCATGTGCCCCTCCAGGGAGGGAAAGTTTACTTCAAGGTCTTTTCTGCCCTACAGCATTCCAACCGTCTCCCCTGCACGCTACAACGCATGCCTTAGGATCTTCTGTAAGACACAGTGCAAATATATGACTGATGGTCAGGCTTGTGCCTCCTGCCACTGCAGCATGCCTCTTAACGGCCTCTGTACGCTGATTCGTGGCTGTGAGCCAAGGCTTGCTATGCTTGTGTGCCAGTGTCCAGTACTTCAGCTACTTGCAAATCTAGCAGGGCTCATAACCGAGGCAAACAGAAAAATAACTGCCACTGTGGAATCCCAGAGAGAAAAATGACTGCAAGGCAGAGGTCATGTGCTTCTGAAGGCACATACCTGCTTCCAAATCTAGGGGCTACCTAGCAACCCCCGCAAACTTCACGTGACAAGCCACGTGGCCAGTGGAGAAGGGCACAACTAATTTGATGAAAGTAAACTGACGTGTTCACACAAACCACCAGCGGTGCTTGCGGACATGGTTTAGAGGCAAAATCGGTAGGGTCTGGTTAATGACTGGACTTGATCTTAAGGGCTTTTCCCAACCTAAGTAATGCTACGATTCAGTAACACTAAGCGGGAGTGAAACGGGACTCGCTAAAAATCCAGCAAATCCCGACGTGAGGCACAAGGTTATACATAAAGCTGCTGCTACCTGAAGGCAGCAGCGCCTGACGGGCCACCCGCTCAAAAGCGCCATCAGCACTCGTGCCCTGAGCCGGCTGCCGGTCCGCTGGCCCCACTCTGCAGCCTCGCTTCTCGCCACTGTTGCCGGGCCGCCCCGGGCAGGCCTACCGACAGGAGCGGGACTCGGAGCCGGTCCTCCTGGAGCCTGTTGAACGCTGGGAACGTGCTCCACGCCAAGAAGCTGCCCGGGCCGGACCCGATGGTGGCGACGAAGAGAACCTCGTACCGGAAACGGACAGTGGGTTGCTCCAGGTACGCGCTCTGCTTCAGCCAGAAACCTGAGGGCAGAAACAGCACGAGGTTTCAGGACCGCGCCGGGCCCGGCCAGGCCCCCTGGGGTCGAGTGGCGCTCACCGTGGCTCCGATAGGCCACCAGCAGCGGCGGCACGTAGGTGAGCGCCGTGATGAGCAACAGCGCCAGTGCCGCGGCGGAGCAGAAACCAGCCCGGTAGCGCGTGTACAGCGCGGGATGCGAGAACAGATCCACGCCAGCCATGGCGAGCGACCCTCGGTGCCCGACAGCAGCGCCCCGCACCGCACTCTCACCGGCCGCCCCCACCCGCGCCTTCAGCGCTGCACTGGCGGAGCGTCGGACTGACGAGACGCCAAGCCAATCAGCGCCGAGGGGGCGAGGGCATCAGCCAATGAACGCGCACCGCTGCCTCCCGGCGCCGCCGGCGAGATAGAGCCTGGCAGCGGGATGGGGACAGCTGGATGGGGACACCTGCCGGGGCGGCGAAGTCTGTGGCGCGGCTTCGAGTGCCCCGGGAGGCCTGCGAGCGGCCTCGCACCCGGCAGGTGACTCCGTGCCCGGATGCCACAGCCCCGCCCCGCGATCCGCGGCCGGAAGCGCGGCTGCTCAAGCGGTTGCCGGGGAACAGGCGAGCCGGAAGTCCCGCCTGCCGTGCCGCTGCTGTTGTTGTGACAGGGACCGCGACAGCGACAGGCCCGGCACGAGCCCCCGCCCCCCGCACACGGGCCTCGCCGCCTCTGGCTCCGCTCCCCGCCCGCCTGCACCATGAAGTGGATGTTCAAGGAGGACCACGCGCTGGGTAAGGGTGGGTCCGGGCCAGGCGCTGCCTGGCAGCGGCCCCGCTGCCCTCGGTCTCCCGTGTCGCCATCCGTCCCCGTCGGCTTCCCCAGGCGGTCGTCTTGTCTGTGGGCGGACAGCCGCTGGCGGCCCTCGCCGAAGGGTGGTGCGATGCCCGGGGACGGTTTCCCCGAAAAGCTAGAGACCCGCTCGGAGGCGGGGATATGGTCGCGATCCCCGCAGGCTCACGGCCCTGCCGGCGCTGCCCTCTCGGCCTAGGACACCGGCAGTATTATTACTATGCAATGGCTAATTATGAGTTTTGTTCACAGAGCACAGATGTGTCGAGTCGGCAAAAATCCGAGCCAAATACCCCGACCGTGTCCCGGTGAGTAACCAATCCAGCTGCAGCAGAATACTTAGAGGCAAAGGTGGATAAACTGTTTCCATCCTGCCCACTCTGATGAGTTCCTACTAAGTAAATTCGTGTTCCTTTTTGTGTCCTTAGATGTTTTAAAGAAGCCCCAAACACATCTAACTACTGCAACATTTTCTCCTCTGCCCCAGCGCATAGCGACAGATAAGCTTTCTAAACGCTTTCCAGGGATTTTTATGATATATCACGGTCCTGCTTTCTTCTAAAGGCAGTTATATCCCAGCAAACACCTTCATTGTCTTGGAGATTGTGCCTGACCCTTAGAAAAATTATGAAGATTCTTGAAACCTTGACCATCTTCCATCCTGGCTAAATGAGTTAGGTGATACCCCTAGTGTGTTCCACGCCTATAACCAGTCATCGTGGTGAATCTCCCCATGCAAACCCTGTTGTTTGAAGAGCCAATGCAAGCGGTGACCTCTCCTTTCCGCATTAATGCCTACCAGTCTGCTAAATAGCGAATGACCTCTCTTCTTCTCTCCACAATCCCTTCTACCACGTTTGTCTGTGCAAAGACCACGCTTCACATCCTTATGTAACAGCTAGCGACATGTCCACATTCTCAACTTGCTTGAGTGTAAAATTTCCCACATCCCATCTGACCACGTGCCACTTAGTGCCACTCCTGCCTCTCACCTTTTGGTAAGTAACTTCTCCGTTAGCACAGCCCAGAGAAGAATCTTTATTCCCATTGACTTTTTCTGCTGCTCAGTTGCACCTAGTCACAAGATTTTCTCCAGCTGCAGTCCGGCAAGCTGGTATGATCCTTGCTGTTCTCTCTTGACTAACTATCCCCTCATACATAGACTGTGGTGTCCTTAATGACCATACATCTCCACAGTATCCATTTATTCATTTCAAAAATATCCTTGATAACCTTAGGGGAAAAAGAAACATAGGAACTCGTGGCGTGAGTCAGAATGACCTGCTGCCGTATCAGGAACGGACAGCAAGGTGTAGATAGATACAGGAATTTAATCTCGAATTGCAGCAATCCTTTGTCTGGACCGCTGTGTGTTTTCTGCTTGATGATTCAAATTGAGCCGTGTGTACCATTGAAACGAAATAGCTGGTATCAATTTAATAGTCAAAAGTGTTTTTCAAACCTAATGTTTTCAGTGGAATGCAGAGCTAAGGAATGGAGACCCTGGAACCTCTTGTAAACCGTATTTCCCGACCTGCTGTATTTTTTCCTTCAAGAACCAGCCTCTGTAGCACAATAAGCATCAGGTCTTTTTCACAAGTAATACTTAATTCTCCTTCCCCTGTCCCTGTTGCTTTTTGTTTGGTTTGTTTATTTTTGTTCGGTTTTGTTTGTGGCCATCTTGCTATCTTTCCTTCCTGTAGTCAATTTCTGATTTCTGAAGCAATGATGAAAGATACTCTAAATATCAGTTCAGCAGAATACAAAGGTAGCCTCACCAGTACCAGTACAGGGGAAGGATCACCTCACAGTCCTTTGCCTAATACAGACCAGGACACCATTAGCCTTCCTTGTGGCCAGGGCACGCCGCTAGTTCATTTTCAACTTTGGGTCCACATTGCAATAATTCCGTATCATCAGCGTAAAAAAAGTTAAATGCTGTGCTTTCCTGTCACAGGTTTCTTTAAGGCATAATGCACCTTTTTACCCCGTGACTGCCAAAAACCCAGGCGCGGGAAGTTTTGAGCCGTTGTGTGTATGAATGTAGGTTTCAATGCAGCTGTAAAATCAGGTTTCACAGTGCTGAGCCAGTTCTACCTCTGATTTGCTTGCGGTCAGGAAACCTTTTTGTTCATCCCCTCTGCTCACTGTTGCAAGCCTGTACAAGCAAGCGATCTACCAAAGCTGTCTGTTCACACCAATCCTAAACAGCCTGACCTTCACACCTGCACTTTACAGGTCATAGTGGAGAAGGTCTCAGGATCTCAGATTGTTGATATTGACAAGAGGAAGTACTTAGTTCCGTCTGACATCACCGTGGCCCAGTTCATGTGGATCATCAGGAAGAGGATTCAACTGCCATCTGAGAAGGCAATATTCCTCTTTGTAGACAAGACTGTCCCACAGTCCAGGTGAGAGGCTATTCACTCAGCATTCGGAATAATTTCAGCAAGCCTGTGCATATTAGAGGGTGAGTAACACCACTCTTCGAGCCTCATTTGGTGATTTTAGGAGGTGTTTGTCACATCTTAATCTCACTAAAAGTTGTTTTTCCTCATGAGTTTGATAAAACGTCTTATTTCTTGAGCTAGGCTGAAAGGAAAGGTGACCGAAAAATACACTATGATTTACTTCCATGGGAAAAGGGTGAGCTTTGCAGTTAAGATGTTCTTGCACTTGGCTGAGTGCAAGAACACGTACATCATCAATGTCAAAAAATAATGATTCTCAGTGTAACAAAAAAGTTGCACATTAAATACTCAATAGCAAATGCCATAAATTATTCTGAAAAAAGCCAATAACCTGTCAGTTTACAAAATAACATTACAGACTAGTTGCTGGTTCTTTTTTTAAAATTATTTTCTTCTATTAAAAAAAGGAATAATTGCTAAAGAAAGGCTTTTCACATTGGTTTTATACAGGAATAAGTTTAATTGCTTTCTGCTACATACAGAATACAGCAGAAGCAGCTAGTACAACTTTCTGCACAAGATACTTTAACAACATTTAAGAAAATAGTATGTCATCACGTGCCTTAGATGTGGTATTATTCTTAATACTTAGTTGTAACAGAAACAGCCCCTCCAGGTAACCTGATACACAGTAGGGACCCATGAGAACCATCCTTTTCTGCTTGTTTTCTTCTAAGAGCACTGGAAATGCCTATACGTTATCTTCGTAACGGTACTATAGAACTGCTAGGAGCAGGAAAGAGAGATCCATTGTCTCTTATCACATGTTCATAATGAGATGCCACATCTCAGCTAAAAAACAGGGCTTTGATAATTCAGTATTAATGTAAAAATGGCAACTTCTTAACAGATAAACAAAAACACAATCTGCTCATGGCTCTGCTCATCTCATAGGCTGAGTTTATGTAATAAACTTCTGTATGAGGAGAGAAGGATGTCAAGGGTTGGTGATTTATCTGCTACTCACCAGTTATCTTCCATTTCAAGTACCGCTCACAAATCTTCCCAGCTCCTCTTTTGGGCAGAATGACATCGTTGTTTCCCCTGTCATCACATCCAGTCTCCATCTTTCAGTTCATTAGCCTTTTCTCAGTTTTGGGAAGTCAGAGAAAGGTGATCTGAGGAGGCATCATTTGTGCACCTGACTGATGTCAACTGCTCCAACCATCTGTAGACAGATGGTTGGAGCAGTTGACCAGCCAAGTAATACCTAGCGTTTCTTTTTGTTTTCAAAACAGAGACCAATTTCCAACGAAATAAGGAAGCATTCTGACAAAGGCATTTGTGAAGAAATACAAAAAATTTGCTCTGCAGAGAGTCCAGGATCATTTTTCTAACTCAGGAGTCAACTGCTTTTCATTTATTCTCATCTTCATATTTTAACCTATACACAGACTTACAAATTTTAGCTTTTATTAATCCTTGTTTATATGAGGTTCTAACTGTTAACACTGGCAAGTTGCATGAGCCAAACAAATCATTCCTCTTTTTTTCCCCTTCAAGCTTAACTATGGGACAACTTTATGAGAAGGAAAAGGATGAGGATGGATTCTTGTATGTTGCCTACAGTGGAGAGAACACATTTGGTTTCTGAATGGTGGGTCTTGGCTACTGTACCATCCTGCTGTGTATCTTGTAAATAGCTGATCATTTTCTGTTCTGACATCCACAGAAGTTCCTTCTATATACATGCATTTGTAACTGGATTTATTTCTTAATATATTGATAGGTCTTGTTTTATTAGACTGTTAAATTATAAAAAGAAAGTTTTGTTGGTTTTGTGAGGTTTTTTTTTTCTCATGGCTATGAATTCCCAAAGCCTCAGTTCTTTGGGGGGATACATTTGATGATATTGATTAAATAAGAAAGCAAAGTAGTTGAGCTACTAAAACATGAAGAGAAGAACACACATTTATTCTGTTTTGAGATGTTAGTTTAAGAAAAATAAAAACAATAAATTAGTATTGGGAACACTGCATTTGCTAGCTTATCCAAAGCCAGGAGCAAGATGCTGATCGTGTTGAATTGAGCCAGTATGTTCCTCTTTCTCAATTAACAAACAACTACAATAAAAATTCCTGTCACAAACAGGCAGTGCTGTCATTTCTTCACCTTCGTTTTGGCCAGAAAGTTACTCATCACATTTACTAGATGCTACACAGCTGCTGATATTACTTACTAGACACTGTACACCTTCTCACACTTCAGTGTGCGGCTGATGATACCAGGAAGAAACAAGGAGCTCTTTGTAGGTTTCAAAACCAATAGCTTCAGAGTTACCGTCTCTCACAGCTACTATATTACGCAGCTACTTCTGTTTACCGGCAAAGAGGCAAACCTGTGGATGTGTGGGAGAGGCTGGAAAAACCGCCTGATTGACCTAATTGCACAGTGCCGGACTTCACACTCGGATATTAAAGGATAACACTGGGTTGAAAAAGTAGCATCACTTCGACCTTCCTAAACCACCAAGGAAACGCTAAATACAGTTTAGATTCCTATTAAAAGTTTTAATTCATTTTCACACTTTCAGCTTTTAAAATGTTTCCAGTTACAGTGGAAATGTATCACTTTGCAAACTTAAATTCATAGTCGCTCAAATTCCCACGAAGATACGTAATTGTTTAGCGCTGCAGTCATTCGCAAGTATTGGCAGAAGGACTCCAAAATGTGAAGGTAGGAGCCTGTGAAATGTTGACACTACCCTGTTACTGAGGCTTGTCACAGTAACTGTGATGCATGTGCTTACTGCATCTGAAAATGCGCTGTTGATCTCAGTAAGCCTTTCATTATTCAGAATAGCGCTGCACTGTATACCACTGCTTTAGGAAATGTTCTGTCACTGCTTCTGTCCTGAATTACTTCTAGCTCCCTTTCCACACATTAATGTTTACTCTTAACAGAATTTTTGAATCAGAATGAAGTGGTTTCATATGTCATTTTTTTAAATTACCTTTTATTACTGGAAAATGTTCTGTCTCCTTTATGCTGAAACCTCACAGTTTTTCTACAGTTATCAAGTAGTACTTTTTCTTAGCTGTTAACAGAAGAGTAAGAAACATAACTTAAAAATGCTAGATAAAGTTAATTATATGCTAGCAAACAGATGTATCTAAAAGCAAGGGAAGATGTCATGATTGAGGTGACTTTTGGATTACCCTTCATAAGCCCCTAAAACCCCCGCGTAACCGCTCTCTTTAACATCTCTGTATTTATTAGTTCAGATTTAGGAGCACAGACATGCAAGTAGTTCCAGAGAATGTAAGGATAAATATTCTACAGCACTAACTTCACTTTTCATCTGCAGGTACGCTTAAAATGGCAATAAAACATCAGGAGGTTGCCTTTTGAAATGCATAGGTGAAATGCATGCCTTTAGATAGTACACTCTTGTAAAATTATAAAAAGCATTTGATTCCATATGATCTTCATTTTCTGTTAACCCTTCAATTTATGCACTGAACAAAAAATGAAGAAATGCGTCACTATTCCTACAGCAACACCTCTATGTCACTTACCTTTAAGCTAAATTGAAATGTCATCTCCAATATAACTAAACCAGTACTGGATGAATTTAGTATTCAATAAATATTTAGGCCAAATTCAGGCCAAATTTAGACCATTTAGATGGCCTTTCCTCAAAAATTATCTTGCTTCTACCTGTATTTATTATGTATATATGTTAATTGTATATATTATGTACCTATTATATCCCTATATTATGCAGCCCTCTTATGACATTATCAGATACTCTGAGAGAAAGAACTCCAACACCTTTCTTTCCTCCTCGCCAACAGATTTCTCCTGCCCTCAGCAGCACAACCTTAGCTCTTCCTTTCCTCTGGTGCTTAATGGATTTATTGCAGAGGTCATTTAACTCCTAGTGCAAGGCTACACCTTGTTTTGGGCTCATGGTTTGTTTTTCTACAAATACAGTAATTTAAATAGTTTTCAATTTACTCGGAATATACTGAGATCAGTAAGCCTTCCAGCCTGTGTTAACGTGAGCAGTGGAAGCACACTGTGAAGATCAAAACCTTGCTTTTCCAAAGACGGTGGGATGCTAGCATCTTGTCTCACGCAACTGCAGCTTCAAGGTCAAACAGATTGATTACTCCTACCCGTGGACAAAATCACATGTTTCTGTGCTCTGGTTTTGACTTTCTTCAAGATAAGCAAGCGGTCTGTCCTGCCTTCTTACTATGATTGAAAATAGAATGACGTCTCCAATAGTGATGCTGTTAAAGACATCCCACTCAATGATTACAGTTTCTTTGTCCTGGCAATTAGGAGCCATTGGTCCCCAAACAAGTTTGGGAAAGGCAAGGAGCTGTCTGGGTAATACAGATGTGCTCACTTTACACATATGGTCGTGGTCGGAATCTTGGTGCCCTCCTACGCTCTGCTGCTCCCACTGCCGCTTGTTTGCTTGTCCTTTATTAACCATGCACTCTGGGCACATTCCTGCTACTTGCCTCCCTGCTAACTAACTCTGCTCTCCTGGGGCAGAGTCTCTGCATTCTACTGTCCTCCCTGTGCCTTGCCTATCTTTGTTTTTTGTGGTGTCAGCTATCCCAGCGCAAAGGAGCGATACAGGCTTGGAACACGTCAACTGTTACTTTTCAGGAGCAATTCTTCCAACGACCTGCTGACAATGATCCAAATTTAGTTAGCTACCTGTTACAAAAGCAGAAACTCTGTTCTTTCCGATTTCTGCATTTTTCCCTTCCGATTTTTAGAGCAGCTTCATGGTATTGCCAACAGCATTTCCTGACATTTTGGAATTCAACAGAGGCAGCATTTAAATACTGATTTTTCCATCACAGAAATGCCATCCAGCTGAGGACGAGATCCCGCAGGCTTAGCCCCTCCGTCTTTTAAATGCTGTTTCAGCTCCTTCCCTTTCTTCGCATATTCATTGACTTGCTCTAGGCTTAAATGTGTCCTCAACTCCATCCAAAAAGTGAGGTCAGCATCAGTGTTCAGCACCTCAAAAACTACTTTTAAACCTGACAAGTAACAGAAAAGCAGCAGTCTACAGTTCACAAGTCTTTTGCAAATGCACAAAAAAATCTTACAAGGAACAATCCTAACAGCCAGGCTCAAATTTTAGAAGAGTTAAAAGAATTTAAACCACATAACTGCTCGTCTGAAAACTAGTCTGATGCCAAGACTACAGAACTAGTCTTACGTAACCCATTTTAATATTGCAGCTGGATAGGAAATGGGAACATTCCAGTCTGGTCAGCAGGTTCGCTGCAGGCATTGTTGAATAACAATGGGAAACTAGGTATGGTAAGTTAATAGTTTCTGCAAAATTTCAGCAAAGAACAAAGGTAAATTTCAGGAACCTGGAAATCTACCGATAGTTCTTTAGGTACGCTACAGAACTCTGCCCTTGGAAGGCTACTTGCTCAGTGACAGTAACTGCTACCGTTTGTCTTCGGCAGTTCACCCTGTTGCCCATGTGCAATGGCATCTGGACACTTTTTACCTTCTGATGACTACTGCAAGTCTCTAATCTCCATAATCCCTTGCCCTCGACAAACATAAAATTACTTCCCCCTCACCAATACAACTAATCTTTCTGCATGTTAGTGCTGGATTTGAGAGAATGAGCATATAGACACAGATTTCAAGTTGTCATTTCTTCAACAAGAGAACTATGCTTACACAAGTCAATCTAAGTGTGAAGTAAAAAGAATTTGCTGCTATCAATTCTCAGACCGTAATGCGAGGTGTACTGTTTGGTCCCATAGGTAGCTCAGTAGGTTGACAACAAAGGCTGTTTGGAGAACTGCTGTGCCCATTTTTCAAATCCAAAACTATAGGATACCAAAGAACAAAAAAATTCAAATCACTGAAGAATTTTTAAGTTCTAAATTAGCCACTTCTTTCATCCTGCCATTGCCTTGCCCAAGTATTTTATGAATTGTGGTTTACAAGAGAAAAATACAAAAGGAGAATGTGCTCAGTAGCAGTTACACGGTCCTGAAATTGCTCACACAAGGCAATAACTGGGACAGAAGGTTTAAGGAGGATTACACACTGCTTCCCCCACAACTGCTCACAATGTTGACTGTCTTGCTATGCAGATGTTAGTTGGCAATAAAGCATAATGACAAGAGACTAGAAGAGACATGCCAGAGACTACTTTCAGTGCTCCCCAAAGCATCTCCACCTTTTCCAGGCTATTAATGAACACAGGGAACAGTGACATAAATGGCTGAGGCATTTCTGCTTTTAATTGACCATTTCCCACAGAGGGGCACAGAGATGGACAGTGCTTGAAACACTGAAAAGTAAGTAAATGTTTGTGTGTAATTACACAGGGTTGGCCAGTCTGAACCAAGTAATTCAGGAGTTCTCTTTTCTGCCTACAGAAGCAAAGCAGTTGAAAGGTTATCTGGCAAAGTCCTGAAATTGAGATGCACAGGATACCGTAAGTGGTATTATTCGACACAGACTCCTACCCGGTGCTTTTGCTTCTGCTGCGGCAGTTATCTGGGGCTATGTTTAGTAAATAGCAGCATATGTGAAGGATTCCCAGAAAAAAACAACACTTTAACAGAACTAGTATTTCCAATTAGAAGCAATGGGGCTGGGGGGACACAAAAAATTCTTCCAGGCACCGGACAAGAAGAGCCAAGAGCTATAAAAGTCTTACTTACTATATATTAGGGTTGTCCCAGCAACAGAAAAACAACCACAACATTATGAGAAGTGGAAGAAAAAAGCAGCACTAAAATTCTCCACAGGATTGCTTCAATTTCAGTTGACATTACTTTCGCTGCAGTGACTATGGCTGGTAGATCATATCCTCAGATACAAGGAGAGCACATCACTGCTTCCTTTCTTTTGGAGGCATATTGTTTCATGCAGCTCAGAATTTTGAGTCAGCAATGATCCTTTTCTATATTTCAATAAAAAGGGGGCTTCAACTCAGCCAAAATAAGGTATTCTCTAAATTGCTTTCCTTTTCGCTCCTGTCTCTTTACAGCACATAAAGTAGAGGGCGTCTTTTTCTGGCTCTTGAACTGTAGAGGTATCTGCTGCGGACCAGAGCTTATTCCTGGATTCGCATAGTCACATGGATTCTCATGTGAAGTGCAGGTATTCCTTGGCATTCTTGACCCAACCCAGAAGAGCTTGGCTACGCAGCACTCTCCAGGCTTCTCGATAATTTAGTGCAGCTTCCTTGTAGTCCCAGTAGGTTTTTAGAGTCTTCATCCTGACAGAAAATGCACAAAAATGAAAACAATTCTATGATCCTATTGAATATGAGGTCACAAAATGAAAAAAGAAATCAAACATTTAAGGACCTGACGATCGCCTGTGAACCCTTTCATGCTACTTAGTGAAAGTCTCTTCTATGGAGACTTGGAGATGCCCAGACTCTAAAGCTAGACATCGTCAGCAATCATACAAAAGGAAGCAAAACAACTCTTCTAGCATTAGAAATGTCTGTGTTCGACTGCATGGCCACAGGTTACAGAAAACCTCCATGATAGCAAAAAAACACTGAAGCAAAGCTGAGAACGTGGCTAAGGGTGCTTTGAATTGGGTGGAAGTAACCTTAGCGTGCTAGAAAACTGTCTGGAAGGGAAAAGGACAAAATGAACTGGACAGTTTTTCTTTTCCAACACAAAACTAATGGGGAAGAATGAGACAAAGGAGAAAATAATCTCTTTTCTTTCCCTAAAGCAAAAGAGACTCAACAAGTTTTAGTGTTATTCCCCTTTCTCGAGTAGCAATCTACTCCCCACAATCTCAGCAGAACAACTGGTCACTCTGAGGAAATTATACCAATGATTTTCAAAATAGGGAAGTTCAGGTCTACAGTATCTGAACACAAGTGCCTCTAAGGCAATGTCATCAAGATTTTTTTTCCTTTCCTTGCATTCCATTCCCAACCTCTTTCATTTCCCTTTGCCAAAACGTGTCAGCCACATGTGGTATGCAGTGTTTATAAATTAAACCCAATATGAAGGGAAGATCATAGGCAACATGACCTTCACCAAGAAAGAGGAAGAGCCAAACTACTACAGGAACCCTAATCTGAGAGGTCTGAGAACCACTGCACTAACTTCTAAAACACGCTTTCATGCTCAAAGGCAATTATGATCACCCATCACCCCCAAAAAACCCCCACAGCTCCGCTGTAACAGCAGACCATCAGAAGCTGTTTTTGAGGCACTCAGCATTCTGCTATAAATTTATTTCTAAAACACTGTGACATGCAAAGCAAGCCATATTATCTATCCTTCAAACCTTGTGTTCAGAAACGTGCAAGAGTGAAGAACCTGTCTATGCCATTGCTGAATATGGGAGATATATACTCTCTTAAAAAACCTGCCCTGCACTCTTGTCACAGCCAATCCATTTTGCTTTCTCCACCTCTTTCACATTAATCATACTCTCTGAAACTGAGCTGCTCTCGAAAGTCCCATGTAAGGGCCCTACCAGAACTCTCCCCTACCTGGCCAGCGGAATGGTCATGGAACCCCATTTATCAGTAGTGGATCATAGTTTAGGAGCGTCACTCAACAGGCAAAAAGACCAGCAACTGTCTGCATAAGCAGCATTCAGGAAACAACCAGGTCCAAGAAGGGTCCAAGCCAACCCACCACAACCGGTCCCAAAACCTTACCACAGGCAAGCACTTCCTCTCCCGGGTACTCGTGTATCTCAAACCCAGTACAAACTACTGGTGTTGGTTTTGCGCAGTGTGGTTTTTGGTAGTGGGGGGACCACAGAGGTGGCTTCTGTGAGAAGCTGCTGGAAGCTTCCACCATGTCTGGCAGAGCCAATCCCTGATGGCTCTGAAGATGGACATGCCACTGGCCAAGGCTGGGCCAATTAAGGAGGTTGGTAATGCCTCTGTGATAACATATTTAAGAAGAAAATCAAAACAAAGTGGGGCACAGGTTCTTTTTTTCTAACCAGAGAAGAGGAGGAGGTGAACACATGTGAGGGAAACAACATGGAGACACCAAGGTCAGTGAAGAAGGAGGAGGAGGAGGTGCTCCAGGCCCGGAGCCAAGACGCCTCTGCAGGCTGTGGTGAAGACCACAGTGAAGCAGCTGTGCCCCTGCAGCCCATGGGGATCCACAGGGGATGCAGAGATCCACCCACAGCCCATGGNTGGTATGACCATGGTGAAGCAGCTGTGCCCCTGCAGCCCATGGGGATCCACAGGGGATGCAGAGATCCACCCACAGCCCATGGGGGAGGTGCCCACGCCGGAGCGGGTGGATGCCTGGAGGAGGCCTTGACACAGTGGGAGAGCCTGTGGAGAGAGGGGGCCCTGCTCCCAGGCTGCAGCACCCTGCCCTTGGAGGACTGCACCCCGTGAAGAGTGGCCCACGCTGCAGCAGTTTTGGGAGGATTGTGTGCCCATGGGAGGGACTCGCACTGCAACAGTTTTGGGAGGACGGCTGCTCGTGAGATTGGAACCATGCTGGAGGAGTTCACGGTGAACCATCCCCCGTGGGAGGGACCCCATGGTCTCACAGGGGAAGGACTCCTCTCCCTGAGCAGTGGAAGAAATCTCGGGTGACAAACTGACCAAAACCCCCACGCCCTGTCTCCCTGCACTGTCGGTGGGAGGGAGGGAGGGAGGGAGGGGCTGGGAAAAGAAAAGGTGTTTTTAAGGGCTTATTTTACTTCTCATTATCCTCCTCTGACTTTGTTAGGAATAAATTCACTTTGTACCCCTAAGTTGAGCCTGTTTTGCCCTTGGAGTGTTTTTTCCCGGTCCTTATCTCAACCCATGAAGCCTTCATTAAATTTTTCCCTCCTCTGCCCAGCTGTAGCAGAGGAGGGCGAGTGAGCGACTTTCATGGGTGCCTGGCGTTTGGCCAGTGTTAAACCATGACACTTTCACCTCCCCTTCACCTGATTTTCTCTTCTTCCTTGCTAAATGTTGCTCTTTTTCCTGAATCTGCTGTCATATCAATGGCTCTTCAACTCATATCCATCAATCTGATTCAATTTAAGTAAAACACATATGGGGTTTTTCCAACCTTCATTATACCAATCGACCTTTGTTTGGAAACTCTTACAGTAGACAGTAAGAAAAATACAGCTAGGAAAAAGGCAGGATAGACAGGAGCAGCTCAGGATGTTCACCACACTATAGCAGCTACGCAAGCAGGTGACCGCAGCCTCTTGGCATTTCATTCTTCAAGCAGACGATGTCAGTACAGAAATTTAACAGTGCATGCAACACAAAGCAGTATTTTAAACAGCTTCCTCAAGAAGCTGACAAAATCAAACAGATTTAATTCACGCTCAATTTCTGCATTAAGCTTCTGAGGAATTTTCAACGTATATTTGGGAAAAATGCTTTCAAATTCCAAGTACATTGTGTCTGCATAAAAACCTCACGTGGTTTGACTGTATCTCAGATTTAGTTGGGCCATTAGGCTCTGAGCATTAGTAATGAAGAACCTGTGACTTTTTTTGGCAGAAGCAAACACTAGTTTGCTGCCCCAGGCAAAGTTCAATACCGTCATAGGATCTCAAGTCTATCCAGGTCTTCCTGACTACATTTCTTGTATGTTTCCCTTTACTATTTCAGTCTTGCCCCTACACTACTGTGCAAGAGAGAGACAATGATTCTGGACAGCTGTGTGCCAGAGACATGAGACTTCATTCGGAAAGGTATTACAGTCCTGGAAAACGCCTCACACAAATCACCATTATGCTTGAAAGCACTCGTGCTCAACCGTATGGAAGGCTGAGCAGAAATGGGCTCGCAAGCAAGGCAGCCTGCAAAGAAAAGCAATACATTGCAACAGTACTTCCTTCTCACTGACAAACCCTGCTTTTAACTCCATATTCAGTTTCTAACATCTACATTCAACCCATAATGTACTTTTGAGATTTCAGACACATTATACATTAAAAATATTGACATAAGCATAAGGAATCAACCAAAACATTACTCGTACAAAAACTGATGAATCACATCTAAGAGAGCAAAAGATCACAGATCTTCACTATATAAAAATCTGTTGTGAACCCATAATATAATAAGGGGACCAAGGAAACCAGACATGGGCTGATTATATTCTTCTCATTGTGTATCTTCAATGCTACAGATAAAATGCAGTTATTGCAGGCAAATAACTGACACCAACTCTGAAGAAGATAAAGAACAAGTCACAGAGTGAGCTAACTCAAAGAGCGAGCTCCACTCAAATACAGCAAGTTTTTTTTACAGTAATTTGAGATTCTGCAGTATTTGGAAGATTGTTACTGCATTGCTGCATTCTAGCTCAGGAGACCAGATTTTCGAAACATCACTGAAAAATTGGAAAACGAGCTTTGCGGCTTTTGCCAATGTCATCTAAGATGTGGAAAAACTGAATCACACAGAGAAAAAGATGCTGAAGCTCAAAAGAGTAACTAAAATAAAAAATCAAGTCTTGAGATAACTATGATGACAAAATATTTTCATGCACAGAAATTGCCATTTTATAAAAAGCTCTTCATTCTGGCAAAGACCTAACAAACATCTGTGATGTGCAACGCATAAAAGACTTTCAGACTGTCCCACAGACCTCTATGCAGTGGTAGGATCATCGCAGAAATTGCTTAATGTACAAACTTTAAACACAAAATTGAAAGGGACTAGAAAATTGCTACAAAATTCTTGCCAAATGTGTTTGTATTGTGTTGTGGTTGTTTTTAATTGGAAAACAGCAGTGAAACTGCACCACCACTGCTCCCAATGACAGTTACATTCATTAGACCAACAATTCCTCAGTCACACCAGCAGGAAATATTTAGCAGTCACCTTCTGTTTCTCATGGGCAAAAAGTCTTAAATGTGAAGCACAAGTGAAGGGTCTATACTTTAGCCTACATAAAATCTTGGAGCCATCTGAAAGCCCTTGCACTCCTCTGTACAACAGCCCACCCCATCTTCAATTAGGTGTCACTGGAACTGGAATCCTCCATACTGCGAACTGAGCAGGAAGGAAGACTAATAGTACGATCTTAATTGTGATGGCTCCTGACTACAGTTTAAGAGAAAAGAGGATTAGTCATTCATTTAATAAGCCCAGCAAGAAAGGGCAGGTTTATTTTACAAAGTCTCCCTTAGATTCAGACAAAGGGCCATACAGCCAGCCACATCTCATACAAACAGCAATGCCTGGAGACTCTCTGTGGTGAATGCCACCGTATGACAAGAGAAGGTTTTCACTTCCCCACGTGATGATTAAGGCATGTTTCTTTCCCAACAGCAAGGAAAAAAACCCCAGTAGTGCAAAAAACCTCCTCTGCCACATTACCATCAAGTGATCTGCAACCAATACTGCAGAGGATTTTACGTAACAATTCAGACTAGCAATAGCACAATCCTGTCCAATGGTGTGTCACCATTCCCTTGCCAGTGAGCATGGAAAACATGCAAAGAAAAAAAAAAGAGATGGATTTATGCACCAGTAATTCCAAAACGATAATATGTGAGAGGGAATCAACAGAAGAAAATTAGGTATGACAGGTGGCGGTAAGAGGTAATAAATAAACATTTGAGTTAGTCTACCTAGAGAGATGAGTGAGAATTTAAGTAAGGCACGGAAGACAGATCATAAAAATTATCGCAAAGGAAGAAGGAAGGTGGGACAGCATAATACAGTACTATCTGGTTCTTGGTGAAGTAGCTGATGCCAGCCAAACAGCACCTCCTTCTCAGTCTCATGTGAAAGCAAATAAACTAAATCCTGAAAAAACCCAAATCGATGAATGTCATGCTTAACATCTTAGATAAGCTATCTACTATAAATACCTAAACTTGCCTTTTAGAAGAGCCAGCAAAGTTCTGGCCCCAGTAGGCTGTCTACCTGTTCAAATTTAACAGCACCCACACTGATCGTCTGGAGAGAAATGAAGAATGAATAAGAAAGTCACAAAAAGCAGGAGAAGCAGCTTTAGATATACACACAAATAAAAAAGAAAACAAAAGAACATCAGAATCAGTTCCTTGTAAAGTTTTAAATTCCCCGGTTCCTCAGTCTGACAGTGGACAACAGTAGATGAAGGCAGGGTTACATGATGAATAACCCTTGTCCTAATACACCCTATAACTACAAAACAAGCTGTTCAGCAAATTTTAAAGTACTACAAGAATGAGTTTTCCTTGATGGAGCAGAAGAGATGGGAGGCAAGAGACACAGAAGCGGACTAGAAGAGTCAGGGTCTCTTAGGGTCAAAGTGGAGAAAGGAAACTGGGTGACAGCACAGCTTTAGAGCCAACCATTTGTGGGAAGAGATAACAAGATACATTTGAATGCGAAGAAAATACAAAACCGGGTAGCAGTTAAATACACAGAAGTCTAGAGGAAACAATTTGAGAGTGTAGGATTTCTCATCTGAAGTTCACTCAGACTCAAGACTCCAAGGGGGAAAGAAAACTGAAAACATCAGAATACTGCGTAGAAAGGAAAAGGGAAGATGAAGGAAACAGCAACACAAAGACACTTCTTAATTTTGCTTTTTAAGTGAAGAGGAGAAAAAACAAAGACTTCAAAGACAATCAGCTGCACAAGCTGACTAGTGAACTAGCACCTCTACTGGATAAATAGAGTTTGTGCAGCATAAAAACGATCCCTCATCTGTGAATCAGCTGGACTTTGTCAGGAGAAGCCCAGACAGAAAAACAGTAGAGGACAAAAAAGTCAAAGGAAATGACAAAGCCAATGGTCTAGAAAAGCCCTGAGGTGAAGTGACTTTATGTAAGCAGCACATGACCAGCATAATGAGTCACCTATCCAAAAACGCACAAGTTCACAATCTGCTTTGAGGAAATTATGATGGCTAAACAACTGAGGACAAACTCCCACCCAAAAGAGGCTAAAAATTTTATATGTAAAACTGATTTAAGGACAAAGTGTATCTCTACTTACAGAATCAGTTAAAAGCATCTCAGCAATAGCATGGTTCATGCTGACATCAAAACTTTGAAACCGTTATGAGACACTTCTATAGACACAGAAGGTAACTGCAATCTTTAATTCAACAAAACTCAAAAGCAAGCAAGATCCATTAATTAAAGATCCAGGTCTACTGTCTTGGTACCATGAAAGGCTGAAGTGGCCTATCTCCCCTGCTTCCAGCCACATAAGCCTTTACTACTTCCTTTGCATGGGTTTTATCTGTTTTAGATTTCCATGAGCCAATTAAATTCATTAGTCCGAGAGAAAACACAGAATACAAGGAAATTGTTTTCAGCCACATTACCTAGTTGAACTGGCTCATCATGAGATTGGAGAAGGGCTACTGATACAAGGGAGAAAAGAGGAATCTACCTCTGCCAGTAGCAGCAGAGCACCGCTGTGGGACCATCCCCATCAGCAGCTACAAGCAGTTAAACTGGCTCAAGAGTTGGGATAACTGCATCCTAAAGCTGGTGAAATTGTATCTGGAAGTAAGTCTAACATACAATAAACCTTCTGTGGCAATGGATTTGGAACCTTCTACATCTCCCAGAATCTCTAAGCCAAAGAGAACTAAGTTTCTGTACACGTGAAACTACGCTTTACTTTATGGTATACCACCAAATACATAATGCACCTAATGCTATGCCAGACTGGATGATTACTGCAAGTAATTAACTCAAGTCTGATAAACCAAACTTGTTTTTAATAATGTCAAGGAAAATTCCAATTACGGCTTCCTCAGCCAAAAGCTGCTTTCTTTTCTTTCCAGAAAGTCTCTGTTTATGCAACATACGCATTGCAGAAAGAGCCCTATACACCATCTCACCTTACTGGCTCTTACTCCACCATACACTAAGATGAAAACTGATTTTAGCCCAGACATAAAAAAAAAAAAAACAGAAGAAAGGGTTTTTTTTACTCTAACTCTTCCTTCTTGTGAATCAAAGAAGTGGCATTTGATAGAATTACTGACCACCAACTAAATATCAGTAACTCCACGGCAATTTTGGGATGCCGGGTTTGAATACCACGAAGGGTATTCAAGCTGCAGGCAGCTACCTAATAGCTCGTGTTTTCAAAAAAGATACTACTTCCTCATCTCGTGTCTCTTTCCACATTTTTCAAGTATCAGCGTTTAACTGTGGACTTATCTAAAATGAGATTCATGAGCAGATACTGTATCATCACAGTATTCTTCAGTTTCATTAAGATAAACTCACTCTTCTAAATGCAATGATAATGTCTTTACCGTAGAGTGTCTGGTAGATCCTCTTGTGAAATACTTGTCACCAGCTTTTGGAATTGATGGAAGAGTTCCACTTTACAGATCTTGGATCTGATATAAAAAAATTTAAAAATTAGAAATTCTGATGGAAAAAAATATCATAAATTCATTCCACCTTACAGCTCACAGCAGCACATCCCAACTAAACGTTTTTGATAGAAAGCATTACGTTCACTTCTCAAAGAATGTAAAAACTTCTCTATCGTTTAACTTTTCCTATCCCATCCAAGCTGCCCACCTGCCTTTTCCCTTAGTTTTAAATGTTATATTGACAAAGAGCTGCACTGCCCCCATTCTCCCAGCCAGCACTCACCAGTTTGCAGAAAGAACATTTTAATATCACACTGTTATCTGCATGAAACTGCACTGTCATCAGCTCACAACTGCAGTAACATTTAGCCAAAAGGACTAGACCCAGAACAGATCAAACAAGCACAGGACTCCAAGGGCTTTTTTGGAGCCTTTGAAACATGACTTTCTGCCTTTAAGTTTGAAAATGTGTTGAAATGCTGGCAGCACATTCCTAACATGAACATGTCACCTTTCCATGTGACATGGAAAAAAACCTGTTAAATTTTGTATTATTCAAAACAAATAAAAGAAGCAGCAGAAATATCTGGAACAATGCTGTCCTTTTCACAATGGTGACAAGGACACATTCAGCAACAGCTGCAGGGCAGTTAAATACAAAGAGGCCCGTAAAAAAATAAAGCGAGTCAAAGTTTGAAAAATCTTTAGAAGATACTACATACCTCTGTCAGCTTTGAGCCTTTTATTTCCCCAAAGAGATGGCAACCAGAATCACTGTTTATAAAGTTTGGTTTTAAATGGCCCAGCTATTTCCTCTATTTAATTATCTTTGCATACTTAACAATGACTGATTCAGTTCTCCAACAAGTGCAAGCTGATTCTCCAGAAGCACTAAAAAAAACACTAATCAAAAAAAATCTTGCTATGTTGCTAGCATGTATTTTAAGAACATCAAAAATGGCATAGAATCATAGAGTCTCCACAAGGATCACTGAGTCCAACTCCTGGCTCAGGAAAACACCAATAATCCCAGCATGTGCCTGAGAGCATTGTCCAAATGCTCCTTGAACTTGGACCACTGTGACCACTGCCCTGGGGAGCCTGTTCCAGCACCCGACCATCCTCTGGGTGAAGAACCTTTTCCTAATATTCAGCCTAAGCCTCCCCTGACACAGCTCCAGCCATTCCCTTGGGTCCTATCACTGGCCACTAGAGAGCAGAGAACAGTGCCTGCTCCTGTGTGGCACCTCACAAGGAAATTGTAGCCTGCCGTGTGGTCTCCCCTCGCTCTTCTCTTCTCCAGGCTGAACAAACCAAGTGACCTCAGCTGCTCCTTGCAGGGCTTCCCCTGCAGACCCTTCATCATCCTGACGGTCCTGCCTTTGGACACTTAGAGCTTTATCTTCTTCTTATATTCCTGTGCCCAAAACTGCCCCCAGGAGGCGAGGCCATACCAGTGCAGAGCAG
>VZTI01004552.1:0-95353 GCA_013397865.1 Struthidea cinerea | reverse complement strand
CCTTTCCTTTCCTTTCCTTTCCTTTCCTTTCCTTTCCTTTCCTTTCCTTTCCTTTCCTTTCCTTTCCTTTCCTTTCCTTTCCTTTCCTTTCCTTTCCTTCTTTCTCCTCTTTTTTCTTTACTTTCTTTTCTTGATAGCTATATTCCTCTTTGTTAATTGAAGCTACATAATTTACTTATATACATTTAAGCAAAGAATAACATGTACACCAAGTATTTCAGTCACCAGCTATTCATAAAAAAAGCAGAGACTTCTTTCATTGTTTCTGCCATGAGCCAAGATGTTCTTCAGAAAAAAAAAAAAAGTTTTTTTCCAGCTTATCTAACACCATAAGTAAATATATAGCATATGTGGTTGTGGAGCTAATCATGACAATTGTAAATGTGATTTCAGAATTTATATCAAAGAACTGGATCAAAAAACTGTGTATCAGAACAGGCCCTTTCTGATACTCCTGTAGAGCCATGTCCTCTGGCTGCTCAGACATCTGGAGATGGGTTCAAAGAGGCTGCAGAGAGCTGTGCAGAAACTCTTGCTGTGTCTATGTATTTGAAACAGGGACTGCAAATGGGTGGAGATTTCTCGAGTGATAGCTGAGGAAAACAATTACTATGGATATGTTTAGATATTGCTTGATATTTATTTTTATTGCAGAGCATGTGAACATATGTGAATAATTATCACATTATTTTTGTTTGTTTTTTCCCATTTTCCAAAATATTTCTAGGTCTTTGTTTCCTAAAGCTTCTCAAGTGGAAGTAAGACTGAAGCAAATTAAGTGCAACCTGAGTTATATTTTATTTTTATGAATAAAATAAAAGTCTTGACTGTCAGACTCCTATCTTATGCTCTAGAGTGCAAGTCTTACTGCTGTCATTTGCAGCTAGTTGCAATTTGTATCAGGTAGAAGAAAAATTGTTATTTTCTGTGTGTTTATTACATAGTGGAAAAGAGAGAAGAAGGAAATATTAACAACAAAATTACTTTTATTTCCCAAATGTTGTGTCTGTGATAGAGTTTTATATCAGTCTTATCCCTTTGAGATACATACATATGCAAGTGAAAGATGAAATGGCTTTTTCTTTTTTTTTTTTTTTTTAAGTGTTACAGAGGCTTGCTAATTAAAATGGTAATTGTCTGCCACTAAAATAAGTTAGTTACAGAAACTTGTTTGTGTAGACTGATGAGCAAGCTAAAAAAAGTCACTTTTCAGAAACTAGCTACTGCCAACATTCTCTTGGTAGGTTGAAAGTGACTGAGGATGGAAAGTTCACCAAAAAAGCTGTTCTCTGAATTTCTTTGGTGAGAATCCAAAACACATCATTCTTAATTCCTAAGCCAAAGAACTAAAAAAAAAAAGATCATTTTTAATACTACCTTTTGAAATATGCTTACAGATTTAACTTAAGGTTTTTAATTGGGCATAATAATAGATCCTGACATCTTTAAAGATACTCTACCTCCTACTAAAATCATTAGAATTAGGTATTATGCTAATATACAATATATAAGATTGTGAGTAACAAGGCAAGAAACTTACGTATATATCAGTCTTGCTATCTAAACATCCTATTATTTAAATACCTTGCCAATACATCAGAAGGGGGTTTATTTCCTTGTATTTTCAATAATTGTTTTCTCAAATTAACATACGTATCCTTCAGTTAATCAAGATTCAGTTGATTAGAAGCTCATGTAAGCATTATAAAGCAAATAAATATTTTATTGATTTAGTTTATTTTATTTATTGAGTGGATTTCTTAGTGGATGAAATTATTAAAATTAAAGCAAATAGATGCTGAAAGTCTTCAGTATCTGAGCTCCTGGAGCAAATCCAGTGGAGAGAGACAAAGATAATTACATCTTAGCATCTCTCTTACAAGGAGAGGCTGAAGGACTTGGGCCTCTTCAGTCTTGAGAAGAGCAGAGTGAGAGGGGACATCACCAATGTCTATCAGCACCTGAAGGGAGGGTGTCAAGAGGATGGAGCAAGGCTCTTCTGAGTGGCACCACGCAACAGAACAAGAAGCCAAAATTGATGCACAGGAAGTTCCACTTGAATGTGAGGAAGAACTTCTTTACTGCGCAGGTGGCTGAGCACTGGAACAGATTGCCCAGAGAGGGTGTGGAGTCTCTCTCACTGGAGATATCCAAGAACTGTCTGAATGCAATCCCATGCAGGGAACTTGGATCAGATGACCCACTGTGGTCCCTTCCAACCTTACCTATTCAGTGATTCTGTGACCTGAGTGCAATTGTATATTGCTAGAATTACCCACACATGCAAAATCAAGTTTAATATTCATACTCAGTTTACTCAATTTACTCAGCCACATGGGTAGCGGATTTAGATAGCCAGATTACTGAATATCCTTTGTTGAACAAATACCTGTTTATTTTAACTGAATGATGAATCGTCTTTTTGCTCGTGTCAGAAATGCTGTGAAATACACAATAAGTTAACAGATTTAACAAGCCAATATTTTCCTGCTGTCTTTCCTGGAAACACAAACTTACCTTTAAAAATAGCTAATTAGAATAGATAAAGAAAATCATAGATATTATTATATCTATAACGTTTATGAATGAGATTTCAGAATTCTATGTCGACACAAAAGTTCAGTTTCTGAGTCAATGCTTCCCCACTTGTTCTGATGATATGCAGTCCCTGGGAGGATGTTTTTATTGGAAAAAGGAAAAAAGCTTTGCTGATTTCATTTAATCTGTCTTGGGAACATGAGAGATTTTGCTGAAGTATTTTGATTCCTAATTAATTCCTAATAGAAAACTGAGTTGAAAATATATTAAATTATTTTTCAAGGCCATATACATTTTATGTTCCATAGTTGCAGGCAAGAGATGAAGTAGACAAATGTGTCACGTACAATAAACTCTGTTAAGAAATCATTCCTATGCCTAATTGTGTGTTGCTCACATGCTCTAATTTGGAATAAGAGTAAAAAATTTGTTTACCTTTTCCTGGGCTCCCAGGAGATGTTATTTTGTTGGTAAATTTCTTCTCTTCTTCCATTGCATCTTTCTTCCAGGTCTTTTGGTCTTCTTAGCTAAGATATGCTCTGCTACTGCAAGGACACTGGAACTGCAAATGTGTATCTGTTCTTCTAGCAAAAAAGAAACATTTTGTGTTTGAGATTTTTGGTTTAGGTTTAAAATATGAGACACTTTCTGGGAATCAGTATCAAAATGTGACTATGGAGAATAAAAAAAATGGGATACTCCTGGATATAATATGTACTGAATGATGAGATTTATGCAAAACTTGACTGTCTGAGTGATCTCCTCTTACATTCGACAGAAAAAAAAGGAAAAAAGTATTTTAAAAACCATCAAAGCTTAAAATGTTTAGTCCAATAGGAAGTGAATTCAGTTTTTAATTTTCTTTTATTTTAATTGAAATGTGGAACGCCTTTTCAGGAAAAGGAAAGTGCTTATAGCATTATGAATTTATTTTAAGTGTTACTGTTCTATGGCATGGATGCATGTGTACACGTATATAGAAAGTGTTTTAAGTGTATTTAGAGCATTTATATTGAAATTTATATTGAATCTTTAATAAGTCTGTGTAAAAAATAAGAATCTTTGTGCAAGGTTCTGACACATTATTAAGACGGCATTATGTCAATGAGCCCACCAAAGTATACAGAAGATTTTAATTACCTGGTAGATAAGTGAACACAAGTTTTACTATCATTCTGGTAGATACTAAATGGGAAGAGTTCTTTGTACAATGCTACGACAAAACCGACCAAGGTGGCAAATAAATGACTAATCTCTTACACAGCATAAAAATTGTAGGATGAATTATGTATCCATTTTCATCTGTACATAAAATTATGGTTACTCCTATTTAAGGGCTGGGTTCCCCTTCCTGCAGAAGGAACAAAGAATAAGCTCCATTTTAGCATGCAGAGACCTGCCCTGTATGTGGTGTGTTTGTATATTTGTAGTGGCATTACACAATCCACTATAATTTCATAGAAAGTTTAGTTCACTGAAAAGTAAATATTTTCAGCATCTATGTTCTTGGTCTCTCCTTTGAAATATATAGCAGATCTCTAGGCATCATAGAAGAAAAATCTGTAAAAAATTGCAACAGTTGTATCTTTTTAATCATCATATTTATACCTGAATGAGGATCAGAGTGACAGAGAATGATGGCAATGGTGACTTACATATGTGTCCCAGACTGAGCTGTTAGAAATGTTCAGGGAAGGGGAAGAGTAAAGGATCATGGTGACACCTTGTTTCTTCATACCCCAGAATTTTTTGAATCCCTCGTGCTCCAGGTCTGCAAACACCTCAATCCTACTATATAAAATATAAAATAGAAAATCCCTCACACTCTTTTCAGGCCTCCAATGTCCTTAAGTCTCCTGGACCCCTGACATCTCAGTCCTTCCTCCACTTACTGCAGTTCTTGTCACCTTCTCTGCTCCTTTCACACCATCAGCTGTTAGCCTTCCACAATCTGCTTTCCACCTTTGCCATGTCTGTGTCCATACCTAAATCTTACATGTGTTCCCTGCAAACCACGTAATTGTTTGATATAATAGGGATAAAATAAAATCATAAAATAAAACATATGTCTTAACACTGATCACAATCATTGAAATAAACATTTCTAACTGGGTAAGCCTCTGGGGCAGGAGAATGTGGCTGAGTTTCTACAGAGACACATGAGTTAGTGACCTCCTTAATTTACTACATACTCTAAGAGCCACCTCTTAGAGCATCCTCAGAGTAACAGGAGAACTCCTCTAACGCAAGATTTTTCAGGAAACCACTTCTACCCACTCAGATATCCCTTTGGAGTGATCAAGTAAATTAGTTGGCCATATTATTAGTGAAAATTGGTCCTTTAAGAGTTTCACAGAACATTTTAAGTTACCTGATCAAATTGCCTCTTCTCAACTCCCAATGCATCTTTTTGCAGATATGTTTTCAGAGCAAAAGTACAATATAAGCTAGTGTTTAGAAAAGTTACCAAGCAATTTTTGCTATAGATGAAAAAAATCACATAAAATTTACAATAATCTAAATGTGACATCACACAATCACTATGAAAGCTTTTCCCAAAGTATATCACTAATGAGGTTTTCAGAAGCTCTTCACAAATTTAATCAGGCTAGCTGAAGAAACAAGGAACTGCAGAATGAATCTAGAGAGGAAAGCTGGGAGGAAAGAGGCCCTGGAATTCAAACATGAGCTTATCCATCAAAGAAAATATACAAAGATACTGTATCCTAAAGCTACAGAAACATGCTTTGTACCAAGGGATTAAAGGTGACCTTAAAATCGGTTACCACAAGAGAGAGGTGGGTGTGGTAACAAACAGTGAGAATGAGGTTACATCTTAAGCCAATATACTGCTTTTCAAAGTGATCACATAAATTCACCTAAACAGTGTGGGAAAAAATGCCATGCACAGTAAAGAGAGGTTTCAAAAGAACTTGTAAGCTGTAGAAATCCTTTTAAGAAATTCAGTTCTGCTAAAAAAAAGAGACTGATGCTGACATGTAATTCAAAACACTTAGATGCAGACATCTAAAGCTGTTTCTTGTATTGGCTGGCAGATGTAGATCATTGCAGAAGTATTATATATAGACAAACTAGTGGCCAGTCCACTGCAACTTGAAAGTCTTTGACTGACAGCTTATTTCAGTAGTGGGTAGAGGAAATTGGGAATGTGTAAGGGGATATTGCGGAGGACTTGTGTGTGAGTCGACACAGTCATGTGGCCAGAACAACCACAAAACCATGGCTGAAATGCAAAGAGTAAACTTATTTCATTGCCTTGCTAACTGGAGGATCCTGAAGCTATACCCAGGCAGAGACACACAAATGAGAACTCTGGCACCATTAGGCTCAGTCCATCCTAGAGCAAGGCAGGGCTGCTGTTTGCACCAATTTATCAAGGGCCCAAGCATGCAGTTTCCTACTGTAATGTAATCTCCTCTGTGCTTTTTGTGATCTCTGAGCTTTGACCTCTTTCCCAAGACAGGGAGTTCAAGCATGTCCATGAGAGTGTCTACAAGTCTCTGTGACCACCTATGTTGTCCCTACACAGAGATTCTACATCTCAAAACAGAGAGAGGATAAATAGCCGTAGGCATAATATAATGAAGTTTCCCACACTATTATTTTCCAGACCTCAGCATTCCCACCTGCAAGGTCACTTAAGTGAATCTACCATTCGCCATTCTTCCTCTTTTAACCCTTTCCTCCCAGCAACTCGCTATCCTGCTAATTTAGGAATAAATTCATCCATTTTTTAATCTTCTAAGAAATATGCACTTTCCTTATATTTTCAATTTATGGATCAAACAGTATTATTTCACTACTGTTGTATCCTATCAAATTATTTTAGTTTCCAAAGGAGACAGGCTTGTTAATAAATTGGGTGTGGGAGAGCCAGATTTTCTTCTCTGATGATTACAAATCTAATGCAAAATCTTTTTTGCATGGGATGCCGGATTACTGAATTCAGTGTCCTTTAGATCTGACGTTTTTCTTTTTCTTCCACTCATCATCTACTAATTTTGTATTTGCCTTCTTTTAAAAAATATCTGCCTTATTCACTTAGACATCAAGCTGTTTAGAGATCTTGTTAGTAAGGCACATAGTCTTATTATGTGTCTGTATAGTGCCTAAAACAACAAATTGAGAACTCTAACAACTATTGCAAGAGACAATTTTAAAAAGTTACTTTGTCTGGCTGTAGAGTTGAGGTGACAGTGACATAAATAAGTCAGAAGTTCAGAAGTTCGGTTCAGTGACATAAATCAGCAGCTCTTATCACCGGACATAATTCTATTGTACTAAATTTACCTGATGGCCTGAGTCTGTGTAAGAGTTGTAACATATCTGAGACTGTGACATTACCATTGCTTGTTAATTTTCACTACAGCATTATTTAGATGTTCCAACCACAGAAGCTCTATTATACTAGGAAGAAAACAAACAAGCAAGAATGCAGTGTCACTGTTCAGAACAGTGTATATTTGTCTAAGATAAGATGAACAAAAGGTGAAAAATCAAGCACATAGAGAAAAACCTAAGCAAGACAATTTACAAATCAGAATAATGTGAAAGCCAGGAATAAAGCCCTATCCACCAGAACATACTCAATCTCATTTGCTGTTTTTGTTTACAGGTCAAATACTATAGATATTAAGTGTGCTACTATAAACTTCTAATATGTTCAAACTAATGACTATAACAATGGAATTACTTTTTGTGAAATTTCAGCAAAAGAGTAATAATTTTTGAATTAGTCTGATATGAAAAATGCTTCTCTTTCACTTTAGAAAATTGCATTCAAATAACTGAAAAATTATTGCAGCAAGAATCTTTAACTTGGCTCGTTTTGTGAAAATCCTAAAGAAAGTAGTAATAGTAAAATAGATTTGAAAGATTAATCCAGATATTTTCAAGTCATCGTGAGAAACACTTCATGTGGCAAATTTCCCACATGTGCAGTAAGATCTTTAATAATGGTTTCTAGTTTGAAGAACAACTAAGGATTTCAGAGTTTAGCATTGGAAAATTTTGAACTCTACCAACTTTCTTCTCACTTTTGGATGGTCATTAAATGAGGAAATACTGTTGTAGAAGAAACTACCCTCTTCTTTTGACAAACCATTTTCTCAGTTCTATTCAGACATAAAAAAAGACAAGTTGAAAGGGATCTCTGAAAATCATCTAATACAGACCTCTGTCGAGATCAGGGCCAAATCAGAGGAGGCTGCACATGGCCTTGGGCAGTCCATTTAGAGTATCTTCAAAGAAGGGAATTCCACAGTCTCACCGGACAACCTGCTACAGGCTTTGACAAACTTGACTGTGAAAAATTTCTCCTAACCGAATATCTGTTTTGGTAGGTTTTGTCATTGGGTTTCATCCTTTCATAATATACATCCATGAAGGGACTGATTAGAGTGGGCCCAGAGGAGGGCCATGAAAATGATCAGAGGAACACCTATTCTATAAGAGAAGGCCCAGAAAGTTGAGATTATTCAGACTGGAGAAGAGAAGGCTCCTGGGAGACTTCATTGTGGCCTTTCAGGACTTGAAAGGGCCTTATAGGAAATATGGAGGAAGACATCTACCAGGGCCTATAGCAACAGGACAAGGAGCAATGGATTTAAACTAAAAGAGGCTTTTAGTTGGATATAAGGAAGAAATCTTCTGTGATAATACTGGTGAGACACTGGAACAGGTTGCCCAGAGAAGGTCTGAATGCCCCTTGATCATTAAAAATGTTCAAAGTCAGGCTGGATGAGGCCTTGAGCAACATAATCTAGGGAAGTTGTATCTGCCCACAGCAGGGGGAGTTGGACTGTGTATCTAAAGGTTCACTCTACCCAAACCATTTCATCATTCTATAACGTGTCCAGTAAAGCCAGCATTAGATAGCTGTCTGCAGTAATATCCCACCTTAGCTGCCTTCTTAAGGTTAAGAACAAAGCCTGTTTTCTCCAGTCTTTTTGAAGATTTTGAGTTCCCAGTGTATTTCACACTGTCCTTTCTTGTGGCTTCCCTATTTCTGTGACATCCCTTTGAGAATAAATGATCAGAACTTTTTAGGACATGCTCTGAGACTTCATAATTATTTAAAACATCATTTGAACAGTATAATATTTTCTATAATTTGCATCGTGTGATCTATATTATTTTTATTTAATATTTGAAACACTGTGTTTCCACCTTAGATCATTTTGTTCTGGTGAGTATTTTAAAAAACCTGATTATTAAATTGTGCCTTTCACATTGTCTTTATATTTTATTTTCTGGATATTGAATCCGAAGAATCATTTTTTCTACTTCCTTGCTCAGTTACTATTTCACTGTCTTTTCTAATATTGTCTATTCCCACTTTGAGGCAATTTTACTTCCTTCTTTCAGTTAAGATTTCTTGGACGGTTTCCTCCTTTCTGCCATTCTGATGAGAAAATAAAGGTCTGTGTTACCAAAAATGTAATGACTCTAGATTTGCATAGCACGAGAGAGCAGAATCTGTCATCCTTTATCATAATAATCACAGTTGTATAATAATTATCATCTGATCTTAAAGCATGTTTTCAGTCTGATTCATTTTGACTGCTTCCTAATTAGTAGCATCTTATCCAATAGTAGTGCCCATTAAAAATTCAGCTAATATAATCATTCACCTCTGAAAATGCCGATAATAGCTGAAAATGTTGCACACCACATGACACATTTGAAAATTTGCAACCTTCTGAGTATTTGATTAACGTTATTTTATAGACCTTGAATTTTAACTTTAATGTATTATATTTACTTACAGACTTTTAGATTGAGCCCAATGGAAAGTTATATCCTTTTACACTTTGAATAATGCATTATCTTTCTATGCAAATTTTAAATATTAAAATACTAACTGGTATTTCAAGGATTGTTTAGAGACCAATAATTTTAATACTGCAAGGTGATTGTTCCTAAAAATCTTTATGTGGATAATGTAACAATCGTTAATGTTTATCATATATTTTATAAATCAACCCAATAGCCATCTATGATGGCATGACGTTTCATTTGGACTTTGATTGACTTGGTGACTGAGACAGATTTAAGCTGCTTATGTTTCTCTCACTGAAATTCTACAAATTAAACTACTTTCTCTACAGGTGATTAGTAGTTTTAGTTATTTTTTTCAGGACTAACAATAGAAAAGTAAAATTTTCTACTATAGGAATGAAGTTTGAGATAGGAAATGCTTCTGTTCACTGCGACATATGATGATAAACATGAATACATTTCAAGAGAATTTTCAAAGAAAATTCTTCAATTTTTGTCATTGCATTTTCTTGTCTGCATTTCATTCTCTACTCATTTTATTTATATTCATCATCCGTACTGTGAATTTGCTCTCCTCTGTAGACTTGTTTATTATATTAGATTTTCATTACACCTGCTATTTCAAAATATCTTTTAACAAAGACATCATATGTCAAGCTTAGCAAGTCTAGCCTTGTTCTACTATTAAGTATAAAATGAATTCATAAGAAAACACAGGAGTCTCCTGTACAATAAACATGCTCCCACCAACCAGACTGAATTTGAAAAAAACTGGGAGATCTTTTCAATTAATTTAAACAATAAAAACCCTATTAACCTCTAGTATTTGTCCTTCCTGTAGCTAGCTTTTGTTAATCAGAAATATTTCTGTTGAGCCATTCCTTCTTATTATTTTTGCAGAGATTTAATCAAAAGAAATATGTATAGTTGTCTTGGGGTGACTTTATGATGTGTATCCCCTATCGTTACTCTATGCCCAACAATCTTTCCTGTGCCTTTAAACTGAGCCTGAGAGGGGAGAGAGAAAAAAAACTGAACGAACTTTTCAAAGCAGTTTTTTCAAGGACACCGACACACACTTCTCTGCTTCTGCAGCACCCTTGGTGTTTTCCTGCCAGCTTTTTCGTCTCTTCTTTTTTGCTGGCGGGAGACGGAGAGTTGAACTTTGTTTTCCTGGGATTTTGGTTTTTCTTCTTCTCTTCTGGACTGTTTCAACAACATCTGAACACATCGGGAGAATTTTTCCCAGAGGCCCGGGGGTGGGCCCGCGCCGACCCAGCTCCGAGGAGGAGAGAGACCACACCTACAGAAGGACTCTGAAATCTTCCCAGGTTTTCTCTCCACAGTGAGAGATTTCATTGTTTAGCATTATTATTCTTTTCCTGTGTGTTTGTTAAATAAATAGTTTGTTATCTCTTTCACAACCTGGTGGGGGAGGGGTGGTTGCAACCTGCCTTCTATCAGAGGATATTTTCCTCCAAATTTGGCTAAACTGGGACAATAGTTAGAACTGGACAAATACAAGTAATGTGAATCACAGTCAGTAATGAGTGATTAGTGTATTTCCAATAATAATTACAAATTTTGATAGGACAAAGCACATGTCCTTGATGGTGCACAAGTAGAAGCTAACAGTGGAAAGCATTTATTTTTTTAATAAATATATATTTATATATATGTGTGTGAATTTGAATTTGGAAGAAGAGCTATCTTTAAGTCTACTGCAAACACAGAGTGGCAGATGACACTCCTCCCATCTTTCTCACATTCTTGTGCACATCAAAAGCATGACTGAATAAATTGTCTGAGTGGATATTAACCACTTGGAAAGATGAGAAAGAAAAGAAGAGAAACAGGACAACACTTGTTGCAGATCTGAGGACAATAACCTGTTAACATCAACAGACAGCAACTGTTCATTCAGCATTTTTAGTGAAAAGACATGTTCAAATTGGTCTAGATGGATATTTAAGACTTTAGAAGGGTGAAGTCATGGGCAAAACAAAGGATAATTAGTTCCTGGTGCCATAGTTAGAAAAGGTGGCATGGCTAATGAATCTCAAACAGGGTGTGGGACCTCACCTTGGCAGCCCTTGGCAGTGATAAAAGAAGGCAGCCACAGCATTCTCTCATTTATTTTTGTGGGTTGAGATAGTATTATCTAGTTGATACACATAAATCTTACTGGAACTGAATATTTCTCAAGTGGACTTTGCAAACTGAATCATCATGAACATTGGCAACATCACAGAAAAGAAAATGCAGAAAAAAAATTTAAACTTGGTAAATCATATTTTCCAATCTTTCTTCCAATGGAACATCATATTGCAGCAATTGACTAGAAATCCCCTTATTCTACAGAGCATTTGCAGCTGTTAAGGAAACCAGGAGAATTTGCACTTATATGCACTTGCTCCTAGTGTACAAAGATTGATGTACTGCAAGTCTTTTATTATACCAAAATAGAAATTGTCAGGAAAGGATAAAAATGTACAGTGAAAAATCATTACCNAAAAAAAAAAAAAAAAAGAAAAAGAAAAAGAAAAAGAAAAAAAGAAAAAGAAAAAAAAAGAAAAAGAAAAAGAAAAAGAAAAAGAAAAAGAAAAAGAAAAAGAAAAAGAAAAAGAAAAAGGAAAAGGAAAAGAAAAAGAGGTTTCAAAATTCTGTAATATTTTAAACGGGATTTAAAAAAAAGAAATAATTTTCACAGGACCAACTGTAAAGGTTCTTTTACTCTTGTGCCCTCCAGATTCTAGTTTTATTCTACAACACAGGTCGAATTCTTCTGAAAACCCCCTCCTAATTCACACAGACCTTTCCAGGTGCCATTTGAAGTGCAAGGCAGATTCAAAAATGTAATATACATGTTCCAAAAAGACTGTTTCCTCTAAACTTTACTCCTGATGGGGCCTTGAGACCAGCAGAGAGCTATTCCGTAGGTTCCACCTGAACTTACAATTATGTGATTTTCTTCCTGGGNTAGATTAAAAGGTTTTTAAAAGCGTGTAAAAAAAAAAAAAAAAAAAAAAAAAAAAAAAAAAATAAAAAAAAAAAATCAAAAAAAAATCAGTGCAAGAGGAGTGGAATGTGTGCGTAACTTCAGCTGATTCTTGCTGAAGTTTCTCACCACAAATACATCAGGAAAATTTTTCTTGTGAAACGGTGATCATTTCTACTTTGGACTAATTATGTAATACACCTTTGCCTGGAATACTGATTATCTCCCATTCCTTACACATTGTATTTCCCACTTTATCTGTAAAAGAACTTGTTGTTTTTTTTCCCAAATTCAGTTACTCTTCCCAAGTATACCAACATATAATGATGCTACTATATCTTTTTGAGGCTTATAAAATGATACATACAGCAATGTTCAAATATAATTACAGCTAGAAAGTACTCGTTCTGAAAAACAGAAACGAGATTTTAAAAGTAAGATATATTTCATAATCTTATTTATTTTCACTTTTTCTTTGCTTTGTCATTAATACTATTGTCATTGTCGCAGAACAGAAAAACATGCACTCAGAGTAGCAAAACCCATATCATAAGCTGTATTATACATTGCTTTCTGTTCTTCATTCATTGGAGAAATTGTTGTAAGGATTGTATACTCCTGTCAAATTGTAAAAACAAAGCCTTGGGTGTTGACAGTGATATGTATTTCTTTCAGCTTACTTCTGACTTGATGAAAGAAAAACTGTTTGGGGAATATTTCTCATTCAATATTCAGAAACCACCTTCTCAAAACACGAATATTGTACCTACCTGTGAAAAGCAAAGTGAAAATTGTAATCTGTGATGACTGTAATTGCTTACAGCAAATGCATCCTCAGAAGAGGCAGGGCAACTTAAAACCTCCAGTGTAAATGCTGCCTTACTCAGTTATTGACCTACTTTAGAGTTGAGGAAGACAGAAAGACCTCGTTGGCTAAAATACTACATTGCAGGAATTCCCCAGTCCCTGCAATGAAGCATAAGCAGGGTTGGAGAATGAAATAAAAAATCATACTATAAAAGAAAACCTCCAAAGGAAATTTAATTTGGCATCCACCACCCAGCTTTAACTTGGAAGTTACAGTATTGTAATATATTTGTATTGGTTATTAGCACTTGGCTAAACACAGAATTCAAATACTAATCTAAGGCGGGGGGTGGGAAGGTTCAGGTAACTGAAAAAATCTGGATATTTTGAACAAAGGCACTGGAAAAGTGACAATTCTTCTGAGTACTATAATGTCATGGGTCACCTTTTATATCATCTTGTTTACATCTTTACAATTTCAGGAAAAATGTCTGTTTGTAGAGGTGCCACTATTAAAGAATAATTTTCTTCTATTTCGTAACAGCCTCTAACAGAGTACAGTCAAATTCTATTCAGTAACTGCTGGTAATATGTTGACTTCTTTGATTTTTAAGAATATATTGAACAAAACCGTGAAAACTGTAGAACAAGGAGGACTTTGGATAATCCAGTATTTCTTTATACAGATTGGTAAATCTATATATTAAAAGTAGTCAGGCTTTTTTTCAATCCTTTTATTTTGAAAGATTATTTTAAAATGCCACCTGTTAGAAATCTCTTTTCCTTATTTTCTGCCTAAAGGTACTCTTGCTGGTTGGCATGCGTTTTTGTCTGCGCAACAGAGTCCATATTACTTGCCTAGATATCACAAACCTGTGATGAAATTCACTTATTTATTAAAAGACTTATTACATAGCAAGGAGATTGTTCAGGTGACCCAACTGACTTTATTAGCATAGCAATAATAATTCAGTGATTTCTGTAGAAATAGTGGAATATTTTTAAATATAAGGTACAAATTTCATTTTCTCAGCAATCTTCTTGACTTTTCATATGGTGCCACTGAACAGTGTTCAGCAGATCTGTCTCTTACCAAATGAATGTTTTCAAAGTAATTTTATTGAGAGACTGCTTCATTGAACTTGTTTGTTGTTTTATTTTTCCCCAGAGGATGAGACTACAGTTTTGCTTTTCTGCTTTTTGATTTGGAGTTACTTTGAACAAATATTTACTAGTCTAGACACTGCTGAAGATAATAGATCCAGTCGTTCTATCGAGGCTAGCATTTCAAAGCCCTGTGCAATTATCTTAATCAAAGTTCAATCAAATTTCATTAGACTCTGGCACTCTTGTTCCTGCATCAAGGACAGAGCAACAGATATACTTGGAAAAAGTCTGATCAAGAGATTTAACTTTAAATATATCGGTATGCCCCATGTAATTTCATTAAATTTGATAAGCTAAAAAGAGTTTTAAAAAATGGGATAGTCATGGTCTCTTATCAGTAAGTGAATATTTGATTTCTTTCACAAATGTACATCCATGATGTATTTTCTTAGCTCTGTACCTCTGTCAAATATTCATAGAGAAGTCAGAGAAGCAAAATATGATACATGTAATTAAAATTGTTAAAATTTTTTGGTACATAAATTAAGGAGATTGGTTCTTTCAAAAAGACCAAGTGAACTATTCCCAGGAAAATCTGTCCCTCAAACTTTCTAGTTCCTTGAGAATTGGTTTCAGCTCCTGAAGTTAGCTTGTAGGTCTGATCAGTTTTACCACTATTCTCTTAAAAATATTTTCTGTATGTGCACAAAACAAATGTAGGAAATGATCTACCGGCCCTGGAGTTTTCCTTCATGCTTGGAAACCTTCCATCTTTATGGAAGCTGGGTGAGGGAGACAGTTATCAGTGATTCTGACCTACTTGATCTGAGTGAACTCCTCCAAATCAGGATAATGAGTGAAAGCCACATCAAGCAGACTGGAAGAATTCAAGCTCTAAATCTGAGTTCCTTCTCACAAAAATCTGTGGATAGAAATGAGGGCATATTCACACAACTTTTTATAAAATATATTTCATGGATAGTAATGTACAGGATTGTTCACATGGCGATTTAGAAATACAGATTTTGAACCTTAAATATAAAATCACAGAGATTAAGACAGGAATTGAAGAAATTGGCAATGCACTCAGATATATGTTCTCTGACTCCATAATTCACAGTTCTGATAGGCTAATAGATATTATTATAAATAAATCAATAGAAAATGGTATAAAACTAAAGAAGACACTGAATTTCAGTTTTGACTCTGGTTTAGCTGATGCTTTCTGTTACATATTTCGTATTTCCATTAAGCTTGTTCCTAGTAGTTGCTACTTAATCACAACCGGGTTGTGCTGATTTAAGTGAGATCTGTATCTGCATAGAAAAATGTGATATGCTTTGGTATTCAGTCTAAAATCTTCCCTCAACTGCTTTAATTGCATTTTATCATTTCTGTCCAGATGTTAATTAGTCACAATTTTTTTGTATGACATTACAATAATTTCTGGCAAATATTTTCATGTCAAATCCATCAGGCAATTTTTTTTCCAATAAAAATGTTTAGAATATATTGAAAATGAAGAATATTTGTGGCTTTATGAGAATATCCACAATAGTCATATGTTTCTTCTTGTGGCAGAGTATGTGTAAGTAACCTTACTGACCTTTCAAAAAGAAAGACTTATTTGATGTCGTTAAAAGTTTTAACAAGAGTTTTTTTTTCCTTGATGAGACAGTACAAAGAACTTTCAGGTGAAAATTCAGCAGAGATATGCCAAGAAGTATTACTCACTCTCCAGTGTTGCGGTGACCCAGCCCAACTCGGGGCTGGATGTCATTAAATGGATCAATTTTCCTGCTCCTGACTTTGATCCCGAGGGCAGGTCTGAGGCCAGCTCATAGGATGACCATCAGACCTAAGGCCATCCTCTTCTGGGTGATTGCCACTGCCATATCTCCTCCCCTCTTTCTAGACCCTTCTCTTGTTCTTTAGTCCTTATTGGTTCATCTGTTTATGTATATATTTATATATATTTATTAGTTTAATTGCCTATGTATAAGTTCCAGAAAGTTCTCCCCTGTTCCTTTCCTTATTGGCACCTGTCACCCCCATCATCTCCCTATTGGACTGTTTCCCTTAGTTCCTCCCTCTTTTAGAGCACCATAAAAAGGCTTCTCGGGTTCCCCCCCTGCCTTTTCTCGTGCTTCCCCTTCAGCTTTGAAGCTCCTTGTTACTTTGTTATCAATAAAGCTGGATTTGTGGGCACCAGAGAGGTCCCTCTGCCTCCTTCGCCGCTGTCCCGTTGCTCGGCAACATCCAAGCTGCAGCCTGCTCCTTTGTGTGCCTCTGAGCAGAGCGCTCCGACCAGCCACGAGGACTGTGTGCCTTTGGTCGCCGACCAGGACACCGCATTGCCTCCTGCCAGGCCACCGGGCGGCCGTGGCAGCGACGAAGCTCCAGTTCATATTTATATCTAAAAGGTTGTCTCCAACATGGCTACTTCTTGCAGCTTTCTTTTTTTTAACTTTTTATTTTTTTTAACTATAACATCAGAGTCAAAAGATTTTTTTAAATCAATTGAACTATAAAGAAATACATATTTAGAGTGGTTTATTTATAACATCTGAATTATTAAGCCTCTTTTATTGTCTGTAAAATACTTGAAGAAAAAGAACCTGATCTCCATTTCTACTCTTTCTCTGATTTACAGTACTATGGGGTTAGACAGTTAGGTGGCACATTGTGGTGAAAAGGTTGGTCCAATATTTACCACAGCAAGTAAGAAAATTTGCAGCTAGGTGATTCTTTGGCACAAACTTCCACTGTAACCTAGTAGTAAGAACTTTCTTAAACATCTGAATAGAAAAGGATTCAAATCCTTGTTCATCTGACCTTCCTCTTAAATCGTGTTCAAATACAAATCAGTATCTTGCCAAAAATTCAATGACTGAAGCAAAAATAGAGTTCTTGCTTAATGACTTCTCATTTTTCATATTTATCAGCACTTCATATGCCTCCCATTTTCCTGTTTATTCAACATTTCCATTGAAGCCAACACTGATAGAACTGACCTATACAATATTATTATGGACTATTTATCAGCACTTCATATGTTTCCCATTTTGCTGTTTATTAAGCATTTCCATTAAAGTCAACATTGATAGAACTGATGTACATATTATTATTATTATTATTATTATTATGGAGTATTCTGACTGCTTAAAGTCTGTGGTTATTGAGAGTTCCAGATTTTAAAAAATGGCTAACTGTGCAAGGAATAACATTAATATCCCTGCTTTAACACAAGAAAGTAATCTATAATACTTCTAGCTTCAAAGGATACCAGCTGGTTTATAATAGATGTTTCATGTGTTTTATGTCATCCTGCCCAATGTGCTTGTCATCACTCCATCATCATAATTAGCTTTTCAATTAGCAGGTTTGTGTTTGTACAAGATTAGCAGCAGCTGAATCAAATTCACTTTGCTCATGACAGCAACCTTTGCAGTGACTATTGCTACTAAATAACACAAAAATAACAGAGAAATAAGCCTTCGAAAACAAGATTTCTGCTTTCTCCACTCCCACTCAAGTTCAAGGTAATTTTGTTAATATTAAATCTATATATGTTGAACAAAAATAACTTTGGAAAAATCCGTATGCATTCCTACCAAATTAATTTCCTATGCTAATTAAAATTAGCACACAAATAGAAATTTTTAAAAAAAGTTTAAATAAAATACAATATAAAATAGCCTGAATAAAAGTAAATAAATTATTTAATATAGAGATTTCTAGTATTATTAATAATATAAGCATTGTATCCTAAATGAAAGTCTTTGCTGAATAGCACTGAAGAAATTATTAACAATATAAATAGTAAACTTATTGATAAAAGAAATTTTAATTAAACTTTACTTTGCTTAGTTATCTACCAGATAGAAGCAGACATATTATATCAGTCTTAGATGTTGCTACCTAACAAATATAAATGAGATAATACAGGCTTCTTGTAATGAAGATCTTACTGTACATACAAGTTTTCCCTTGATGAACTTATCAGGATTTCTGAGAAGATCTGAAATAGCTGACTCATGACCTTTGGTTGGTTAAATCTAAAAATAAGAGCTTAGGAAATAGTCCACGCAGAATCATAGTATCATAGAATACGCTGAGTTGGAAGGGACCCATCAGAACCATTGAGTCCAACTCCTGGCCCTGCACTGGATTCCCCAAGGATTACAAAATGTGCCAGAGATTACTGTCCAAACACTTCTTGAACTCAGGTAGTCTTGGTGCTGTGACCACTTCTCTGCGGAGCCTGTTCCAGTGCCCAGCCACCAAAGGGTGGGCACCAAAGTGTTAAAAACCTTCTTCTGATGTGCAACCTAAACTTTCTCTGATTCTGCATCATGCCATTTCCTCGAGTCCTGTCACTGGTCACAAGAGTGAAGAGATCAGTACCTGCCCCTCCTTGTGAGGATGTTGAAGGCTGCAATGAGGTCTTCCCTCAGTCTCCTCTTCTCCAGGATGAACAGACCAAGTGACCTCAGCTATTCTGCATAGGGCTTCCCTTCCTTCACCATCCTTGTTGCCCTCTTTTGGATGCTCCCTAATAACTTAATATCTTCTGTATTGTGCCACCCAAAATTGCACCCAGGACTTGAGGTGAGACTGCCCCAGTGCAGAGCAGAGCAGGACAATCCCCTCCCTTTCCCGGCTGGCGAAGCTGTGCCTGATGCCTCTCAGGACACGGCTGGCCTTCCTGGCTGCCAGGGCACTGCTGACTCATTTTCATCTTTCCATCAGCTGGGACCCCCAGGTCCCTTCCCATGGCACTGCTCTATTCCCCAGGCTATACACACTACCAGGGTTGCCTCGGTCCAGGTGCAGAATCCAGTGTATCTCCACCCTCTGGATCTTTTGTTTCCCAGCTATTACACAAAAGTCAAAACAATTTTTGAATATCTGGTTATGTTTATTCAAGTTACTCTGAATATTGAACAAAAGTTGATTTATAACACCATGTGTGAAAAGGGAAGCTGTCGTAACTGTGTGAGTATTGTACTGTGCATGAAAACTATTACAGAAAAAGAAACTATTCAAGTGAGTGTTAGCACCACTTATCTCTGTGTGACTACACGGAAATGATTACTTATTTTTATTTCACAGGAATTTTAAATTCCTTTAAAAGCTGAAACTCAAGACACATATATTGTCTACAATGTATGTAGATTTGCTAATTTTGTATAACCAGTGCTGAAAGTGTGTACTACCAGATACTACCAGATATATCTCAATAGTTAGATCCTCTCTGTGAGTGATTTTGTACATCTTTGCAAGAAAAAAAGGTTTGTGTCTCTGGGTCCAGGACCTCAGTGTCACATTCATTTGGAATCTGCAGTGTACTATAGAGATGCTAGGGATAAAGAAAAATCAATTAACTTGGAATTAAAAAAAAAAGTCCTATTTGGTTGTGCTACTCTTCTCAATTTACACCTATTGCACTGATACATCCAGACTAATTCTTATACCAAGTTAATTTGTTTACAGTTATTTCAAGTGTATTTAACTTCACATGCATAATTTTGCTTATACTAATCTCATTAAGTTAACATCCTTAATGAGTGTGTAGAACTGGTGCTGGAGACTGAAACTGGGAGGGAAATTTAGGAACTCACATCTGCCTGACAAAGTTTGGAGAAGGGGAAATATGAGATATGGCTATCAAAGGTCTTCACGTACAATCCATCTGCAGCCTCAGCATAATATCCTCTGTTTTCCTTTTTCCTACTGATCCTTTGTATTCTCCATTCTGCCCGATTCACTCCTGAAAATGTTATTAGCTATATGTGTCTCTCTTGGTAAAAGTCCAGCTTCCATTTTGATGTGGTAAAAGGGCAGATCACTGTGGTTACATTAAAAGAGTTATCTTACTTTTTTGAATATAGTATTCTGCACTGCAAATAGCTGTAAGCTATTGTCTGTGTCACATTTTGCTTATATGTGTCTTGGCTAGAGAACTGTATTTCTTAAATTGAAATATTGACTAGAGAGTATAAATGTTTTCAGGCAAGAAATCAAACACTTTCCTTGACTCATTTTCTCCACATTGTTTCAGATCATTTCCATTCCCTTCTACATTTTGTCAAGTTCCTGAGAAAAAATCCTCATTTGCCTATTTTACTATCTTTGCAAGGAGAAGACTTTTCTAAGCATTGGATAGGATAGATTAAACAGAATGGTTTAGCATGGTATTTTGAAAACATATTTCCCAATTAAACTTCCAAGATCATTTTAATACCAAAAATGAATAAATTTAGAAAATATCAGATTGCAATCTCTTCTAATGATTTTTTTGTTTGGGAAAAGATAGTTTTCCAGCACAGAGATAATTCAAACTCTTAATATATTGCATTTGTTAAGGCTCAAATCTTAGGTGATGCTTTGGTGACTTCGTTAATTTTGTACAATTCAACCTTTTAATTCCAAAAGGCATAACGTAACTAACAGAGTAAGAATACATTTAAATATGATCTATCTGCTTCTATCTTCTCATTTTGCTCATAGAGAGGTCACTACTTTGCACGTATTTCTGCCCTATTAACATGTGAATAATGCTCCCTTTTTATTGTACAGTAAAATGCTTAAGGGAGTATATTCTCTATTAGTGGTGATCTTCATCTTATTAAATCAAAAAGATTTTTGAACATTAAAAAATATCACATTGCTTACTTTAAAATCTCTTTGTTAGCCAGCTTTAAACAGCTTTCAACATTGTTTGGTTAAAATTTCTGAAGCTGCATATTCTCATGTTGTTAAGTGAAAAATCTTTTTCACAGAAAACACTTGAGAAGCACTCACCATTCATCTTCTAAATCTCTGGGGTTGTTAGTGAGTCCTGTTCTTGGGAACTTAAAGATCTTCTTGGAGTTTTCTGTCACTCCTCTTGCAAAATATTGCAAGGAGTCACAGTCCCACAGCACTGACCTCTGACACTCATGTCAGGGGCAATTCAGTGAAAGTTTCAAACACGTTGACATAGATTTTTTTTCTGTTAATAAGGTAAAATAAAATAATGTTTCTGCAACTATAAAATAAGGTTGGTTGCCAATTCTCACCTCATTCACTTGTGTAGTTCTGAACTGTTATAGTATTTCAAGAAATTTAGGGATGAACACTCTTCAGATCATTTCAGATAACTTCAACAAGCTGACAAGGTTTTGTGAATTTTAGACCTAGTCAGCAAAAGTTAGTCTGTCTGGGTGGAAAAGGCCACACTGAAAAAATGCAGCAAGTTTAGAGGACATGGACACATCTTTCACATTTCTCCATGCATCATGAGGAAACAAAGGGTGATGATGCTCAAGGAACATTTCAGTCACTCTTCCACAACCTGGATCTTTGAAGCAAGAAATAGAGTATTATCACTTAGAGGGTTCTTAGTCATAGGATGAAAAATCAATTACTAAGCTAATTCTTAATGGATTTACCTTCAATTAAAATATTTCCATTAGTCCCTACTAATATCCTAAATACTCATTGACAATCAGGGCACTTTTTATATACAGCCTACAAACACTGGACAAAAACCTGAGACATGAAGAAGTAATTCCTAGTGCCTAGGGGTGTGTCTACAATTTGTTTAGATTAAGAATGAAAAATATATCTACTTACTGTTCTCAGTCACTGGATTTCAGATTGCATCACAGTGCAGGCTTGGAGCTCACAAACTAGATTCCTCTAGATGAAACTAAACAAGATAATGCATCCTAGGAGAACACCTAACTCATTCTTAGCATTAATGAACATTCATCTTTTAGGACCAGACAATAGCTAATCTGAAGAAGCCCTCTGAAAAGTAGATGTTGAATACTGGATTTTCAACACCATCTGTTTTGGTGTATAGTTCTTTTACTCAAGGGCCAAACTACATTCTAATATTGACATATCCTAAGGTTTTTGTTTTCTTCTCCCTCTGTTCCTTTTGCCCAGTCTATTGACATCTCTTTCCATCCTTTCACATATTAGATAAAGGAACAGTCTCTATGTTACATAACAGAGTACACATGGATACAGTTTGTAAGTTATTTCTGGGGCCACTAATGGCTAAGAGACTGTACGTGCTGTTCAGCTGTTTGAGAGCTTGGATGCAGCTTGGACCTCTAAGCTATTCCATCCACCCATGTATTCCTGCTGGTCATTCAACTGGGTTTACAGAAGTCTTTGACTAACCAAACATCATCAGTATTCCTCCCAGCTGGCTGGATAATCAACGTACTGAAACTATTTTGAGAAGAGGTAGCAGCAGTAGAAATCAGCATCTGTACTTTTTTCCAGTCATAAACTTATGTCACTATTACTGTTTCCACAACTTTTTTCCTGTTTGTGGCAATGTAGGAAAAAGAAAGGGATAAGATGCACTGCAGGAATTAGATGGGAAGCTGTCTCACACAGTAAGCAACACTAGTAGTAATCCAGCTGCTTGTTTGGGTATGTATTAACTCCTGTCTTTTTGTCATTTTGGACTCTTTCTGTATTTCTCTCATGTTTTTTTCTGTAGAGGCTTTTTTGTTTGGTTGTTTTTTATTTATGGTGGTTTTGTTGTTGTTGTTTGTATATGTTTGTTTTTTTCTTGATGCAAAATGAAAATGCATTCCAAACCCTAACTTTTTGTATGAAATAAAGTTCTTGCTTTTGAGGAAGTCTAGTCATAGGTACTACAGAAATACTAAATAAAAATACCTATGGCTATATAATAATAATAACAATAAGTATTTAATAATAATGATGATGATTTTGCCACCTACCTAAGAAATAACTGTTAAACAGTAAACATCCATCAAAACTTGACAATTGACTTATAGTTTCATTGAAGATTATGAGCAAGACAATGAAATTTATTTACTTTAACAATTCACTGTAAAAAAGCCACAATATTTGAATTCCTGTGCAATGTAGGTGTAAAGATTTGTGACAACCCCAGAAAGTTTGTTAGTTTGCCATTCACTCCATATGATTAGACAAATGAAATGCTGCACTTCTTTTTTTAAGATACCAGAGGGTATTATTTAGCATATTGATTACCTCCTTTAATATCACTATCAGCCTGGAAGAAAAAAAGGAGTAAAGATGTTTGAACTAAAGACAGAAGAACAAAAGCAGATTTTTTTTTTTTTAAGCATCACTCAGCAATTAGAAATGTATGTACTACAAACTACGCTGCTGTACATTGTAAACTATAGACAGACTCCATCCTGAACACAAAGACAGGATGCCATCTGGTTCCTGTTGGCCAGTTTTAAACTCTGCTTAATCTGGAGTTAGCTAATATCTCTGCGTTTTCATTTATGCAAAGTAATAAAAGCTTCTAATTGACGTTTCTATGAATATGCATGTAGAGTTTTGTGGGTTTTGTAGAAAAGCATTCCTGATATGGTTGCTGCTCTGCTCTGTGGGTTGCTGGAGGTGATGCAGAAGGCTAAGGGTACTAGAAGACTTTTTGTTACATCTCTTGCAGGTCTTCCTGCATAGCCTACTATGAGTGAAAGGACAAGGATAGGGGAAAGATATGAACATAAAGACACCACAGTGTTATTTGGTTGACAGAGGGATCTGCAGTTGTATGAGATCAATAAAAGAGGTAGGCACCAGATAAAAGACCTTTGGAGAATTTCATAGTTACGGAGGTTTTTGTCTGACACCTTAATGACAACGACAGTCAGTACACTCTGTGAAAGTCAGTGTCACTTTCTGTTATATTTTCATGTAAATGTGTGGTGTAGCTGTCTTCCTACTGATCACTTTCTTCTAGAATCTTTAGGAGACATTTGGCTCACAGTGTTCCAGCTTTCTGTGTTATCATACAATAATTTGGGTAGGAAGAGACATTAAAAATCATCTAGTTCCAACCTTCCTGCCATGGTGTCCATCATTCTGAGCAACACCCTTTCCTTGTCTCACCTAGCTGTCCTTCCTAAAGACCCTGTATCCTTCCATTCTGACACTCCAGTTGTAGGAGTCATACCACCCCATCTCCATGATTCCAACAAGATGATAGCCCTGCAGATGTGTGTATGTCTCTAGCTCCTCCTGTTTATTCTTCATGCTGTGTGTATTTGCATAGAGACATTTAAGTTGGGCCCCCATAGAAGCTGCCTTATTGTCTGGAGTGGCTGCAATTCCTTGGTGTTGCTCTTTGGGTGCTCTCCTGCTCATCTGTAACCCTGCTCTAGGCTCTAGGCATCTCATTATGTCACTGGCATCAAACTGACAGGAGTGGGATGGATTGAAGTTCTCTTTATCCACCAATTATTTCTTAAAGCCCTCTTGACCAGCTTGTCAAGTCTGTGGCCAAAAATGTTTTTCCCCCTCTCTGACAGATGGGCTCCATCTACCCTCAGCAGAACAGGTTTCTCAAAGCAAGCCCCATGGTCTAAGTACTTAATCCCTGGCTGTGCCATCAGTCCTGTAGCCATTGTTTATTCTTCAAATATGAATGTCCCTTTCAACCTCCTTCCCTTAAACCAGGAGTACTGATGAAAAAACTACCTGTGCTTCTGAGTCCCATATCACTGCTCACAGGACTCTGTAATCCTTGATACTCCTCATGCTGCTCCTGGCTGTATCATTGGCACCGACAGGAAACAGCAGTGGTCCTGGTGACAGCCCTGATAGAAGCCCCTGGTAAGGAGCTCACCACTAGAGGAGAGTGCAGCAGGCCAGCAGGTGGATGCCTCCATCCTTCTCAGAAGAGCCACCGGCTGCTATCACCTTGGCTTTACTTAGTTGTGATGGTTGCTATACAGGGAGCAGGTGGGGCTGCCTTACTCAGCTCCAGCACTGGTCCTGATGTGATGGGTCTTTCCTCTTTAGTCTGCAGAGTGGCAGAGTGATTATTCCACTAGGTGAACTGCAGTGGAAAAAAACTGCGTATTTTCTATCTCAAACTAGGCATAACATGGTATTTTGTGTCCTGATATGCAGATAAAAAAACTCTCTGCTCCATTTTCTCTATGCCATTTTGTATTCACATTTCTCCTGCACTACAAAAAGAGGGCTTGGAAAAAAACCAACCAGCCAAACAAGAAAAATCTGTTGTGCTGCTGGTTTTTTATTTTATCTTTAAAAATACTGGTATTCCACAAGGTTGAAATTTGCATCCAAATAGCGTAGAGGGATTTACATTGGTAATAGTTCGATTACTTCATTCATAATTTGACGGAATCCTGAAGCATCACAAAAATAACTATGTATTTGGAGACTAGAGTTTCCATTGTAAAGGAAGCTCTGAAAATTCCTATAGAAATTTAAATCAAAATATCTTTATGGATCCAGTTGCTGAAATGTCTACTGAATTGACTAAATTTGTTTAACTTAATTGACTGGTTGAATAAAAAATGAAAAAGAAACAAATAGCTGGAGAAATACTACCTCTAGGCAAACATTTCAGTGCTGAGAATAGTCAAGGGCAAGAAAAGAAGAATTCCACAGAAAAGATGTCAAAGGAACTACTGCAAAGGAAGAAGAAAGAATACATCTCTGAGAAGTTAAATTTTACTCGATTATCACCAAAGTGTAGGAAACAATTCTGTGCGGTGAATGAAAAATCTCCAATTTTAAAAGCTTTCCTCTCAAAATATTTTTTGCTTTTTTTTAGTTTAATTTCTGTACTAACTTTCTTAATACAGACTTGCAAAATGAATAACAGCACTAACTGAGCTCAGTTGGATCATCTGGGAATGACTGAAGACTTAGATCTAGCCTACAGTGCCCTAGTGGTGTCAGAATTGTGAAATTTCCCCCTGTAGAGGTAACAGAGTGGAACTTAATTTTTGAAGGCTGCAAAACAGAAAGAAAGGCAGCTTCACACCTGTGTCTGAATATTAAGTAAGACCATCATTGCTGAGGAATGGGACTTCTTGTGGCAATAATCTAGTGGATGGGAAGAAGAAATTAATGTTCACCAAAACTGGGGATAGAAAGAAGGTATAAAGCACAGGGATTAATTTTGAAATATCAATCAATCTTCCTGTACTATTAGATGGTGTTGTTACATGTCCTACTGTGAGTGGATACTACCACTAAATACATGCTATTAGTGGATACTAATACTAATACATTCTAATTTTTTCCTTATGTTAAGGAGACAGTATCACTTACCCATCATCGATTATTCAAAATTTCCTAAGGAACTTCTAAGCACCCAGAAGTCCCCATTACATAAATTATTTGACAACTTGACCCTAAAAAGTTGGAGAGCCTCCAGAATGTGATCTTCTAGTAACTTAGCTTCACATGGCTACAGCACAAGACTACAGAGGATGTTTTGCTCCCCAAAAGCGTATGGAGGACATTTCCAGCCCTTTAACGTTCATGTGCTCTTCTTCACAAAATAGAGCAGACTGAAGCATATTAGCTGGTGTTCATGATAAAAAGTCTAGTTTGGAATTCACGGCACTTGCTTGAAATACATGTGATGCTTTATTTGGGATAGAGGTGTCTAGAGATTAAATCTACATCTGGTGAAACATTGTTGAATACTGGGTGGAAACAAGTTATTAAGAACAGCTTGAAAGTAGAATTGAACGTCTGAAGTGTAAGGTTTTCTAACTGTGGCAATCTAACTTTTCAGAGGAAACAAGCCAGGTAACAGTTTAATTACTAAGGCCTTCACCCAGCTCTGCATCAGTGTACTTTTGGAACTGCAAAGGATTCCACTTGAGTTTAAGTAATGGCAATTTTGGAGTTAAAGGACAATATTTAAAAATTTTATTTCGTGTATCATCACTTAAATATTCTATTGGGTTTGTTTCTACCAGGGTGTAGGATGCCTGTACAGGTAGACACAGATGAAAAGATAGACTAGTCTAGATGTTCTAGGGGAAGAATTTTTCCCTTAAATAATTGACTGCTTTCAGTTTCAGATTTTTTCCTTGCTTCTTTTTCACATGGAGACTTTTGCCAAGAAAAAAAAAAAAAGACCATCTTGGAACATCCTTCAAAATCATGTTTTTAGTGTACTCTAATACTTATGCATACAAAGTAAGGGAAAGCCGAAGTTAGTGTTAGTAAAAAAAATTCAGGCTCTCACTTTCAGATAAAATATGTATGAGATAGTTGCACATATCTGAGAGGTAACTTACTTTTTCAATCACTGTGATAATACTGTGAAATGTTCATGTTGTGAGATACTTGTCTTACATAATTAGACATTGACATTCTTTCCTTTGCCTTTAAGATCTCCTCTAGAAAGCTGAAAATAAGATTAAAAACGAACAAGTTAGTATATCTTCCTTACAGGAAGCATTCACTACCTCTCATTTAAAAGAAAAAAAATGTGCTAAAAATGTTGTTTTCAAATATAATATCTAAATAATTCTTTTACATTCAACATAGACTATTGAAAGTATAAAGAATATGAATATATTCTCATTTGATGAAAACTTTGCTATTTTCTCTTTTATTGTGCTTTCATTAAACACTTGAGTTGCAACAGCCTTACAAAGTAATTTTTCAACTTTACCCAGAGTGCCATCTAATGGTACTGTTGTCTCAAATGAAAAAAATCCAACAGTGAGGGTCATATCAAAGACTACATTTTAAGATACAAATGAATTACATCACCATGTTGGAATGCAGCCATCAATTTGTTCAGCAAGTAGAGCAGGGCAGAGAGGAAGTGATCCAATCTTTATATTGTTTTCTCATTGGATTAATTAATCATCAACTTAAATTCTGCTATTTTAGTGAAACAATAAGACTTCAATATAAAAATTAAATAAGAACAGTGGTAGGATGCTCTCATTGTCTTTTCCTTCATCATCCTTTTTTCTTCTCTTTTACATTGCATCCTTCTCTAAAATTCTGAATGTTGCTTCACTAGTCTAATGCACAACATAAATTTCAGCTCCAAGGATCTATATAATTGAAACCACAGAATAATCATAAAATGTAGACCTTCCTAACTTAATTTGTTCCATGAAACACCTTGCATATATGTGATACCTTTAAAACCTAATATTAATGATGACACAAAGCTCCAGCTGGTGACTACAATAGATACCTGAAATGAATTACTTCAGTTTTGCAGAGATTCTTTTGATTTGGCACCCTATCTCCCATTAGAGTTTGCATTTACTATAAATTTAGATGTACTAATGCCTGTGGTAACATATCAGGCTCACTTGACAGTAAGACAAAATTTAGCTTGAAAAGGCTTGTACTGTGTAACACTTTGGCCCATTATATTCCATTTACTTTTATTGCAGTCATGGAGACCTAAATTCATCTCACAACAGATTCTGATTTCAAAGAAAAAAATACACTGCTAATAATGCACTTTATGTTTCTCCCCTGATTATGGTTTAAAAATTGATTTTTTTTATATCACATTCAATTTTATTCTTCTCAATATAAGGAATACATTGTTGAGATTGAAACGGGGCAAACAAAATGATCCAGGTCAACAAGTCTGAATTACAAAGGAGGATTTGCCTGTATACTTTAGAAAATAGAAGTCCAAATAAAGACCCTGTAGACAAGGAAATAAGATTCTGAAAGAAAGGAACACACTGACACTAGCACACATGAAATGTTTAATAAGAAAATGTAAATAGAGAATAACCAGGCTTAATGACAGAATATGGCAAAGAAATTACATAATCCACAAATTGTACCAAATGCTTACACCCAATCAATAAAATAAATCAATTTAGTGAGGAGATAGACATATAGAAAAAGCAAAATTTAAAAGATACCATGTTGATGGAGTAATAGAAAAATACACCAAGATGCTGCATACCAGGATGTCATGTAGATAACCCCCTAGGTACCAACAGGAGCTGGACAACAAATTGTGTCTATGTGGAACCTTTGACTAGCATACGGTACCTTTTATAGGTGCTTAGAAAGCAAAATAGAGGATGAGGACTTCAGGTGAGAATTATTGATTTAATTCTGAATGTGACTATAAGTTTCTACTTGTCACCTCTCTGTATGTTCAAGCATATTTCATCTCTGAAGTGCTCACATTCATTTTATGATCGGTATATTGAACTGGAACACCCTCACTCCCCATGTCTTATTTTTTAACTCAGTAATTCAGTCTGAGTCTTAATAAATTTCATTCTCTCTCTCTCTCTCTCTTCTTGATATAAAGATAAAACATAAAAAACACAAGAGCTTTGGGTCCTCTTTGCCTACATTTGCACTCACAAAACGGAAAGTGCTTTTAAATTCAACACAGAAATTTTAGGATAACAGTCTTGACAGCTGTAAGATATGCTGCACCAGAAACAAAAAATTCCAGGCATTTCACAAGAGTAAAATACTCTACGCTTTATTTTGGATTGTTCTTCAGATGGAAAATTTCCTACAAGAAAAGAGAAATTTTACAGCTCTTGGACTGCATATCTAAAAATACAACTTATGATAGATAAGGCCATGATATGAAATTACTGGATCCATTCAAATCCATTAATTTTACTGGGATTTTCTCAGTGGAAGAAAATAAAATATATTGTACAATATTAAATTAAAAATACGGAGTCTGAAATATTATTTTTCATTCATTATGGCTTTACAAAGGAAAAACAAGATAAGAAATAGATGTGATGAGTTTACAAGTGGTTAATTATGTGATATAGTGATCTTATCATACTGTTTCTGATAGACTGATCAATATTATTGCTGCACAATACTGTGGTGTGATTTTTCAACTTCACCTTGAAGTGTGACTAGATACTGAATAATGATCATAACTTATTCCAGAAATGTGTATATAATTTTCCTGGACTACTGTTATTTTACTGATCTTGAGTTTGAAATAGCTCCTAGAGAAGACTCTGACAATTACCTCACCTTCACATCTGCTGAATTTTTCATCTGTATTATCTTTTTAAAAGAATCATGACAAAGACCTGTGATAGCACTGTATAAAGTTCACTGCAAAAAAACTGCTAATTCAGATGCACAGTCGATCATTACTTTTTCCTCATAAAAGGAATAAAAGAGAACTACAGTTCTTTTTTCTAAAGATGATGTTAAACCTTCTACTTTAAGGATAGTTGATGCTAATTTCATCGGGGGTTTTTTTATGTGCTGTTCACTATTTGCCATTTACCTTAACACTAGTTACTGCTTTGAGCACATGTAGGAAGTGAAGCAGAAAATGTGTCAGCATAAGAAAAGGTTGTACAAGAATTTCCATGTCTGTGTTGTTTGTATGTGTATGGCATCAGTGTTCTCCTTTTTATATTTTTCACAGACTTGAATTGAACACTGTTTCACTCATGGTCAGAATGCCTATTAAACAAAAAATACCACCAAAACAACAAATAAATGCAAGCTAATTTGTTGGGATCTTTTGAATACTATAATGGGAATTGAATTTCTGTGACAGGATGGTTGGTCACAGTCCAGAGGGTGATGGGAGTCTTTGTTGCAAGAGTCCTTGCAATGACATCCAGCTGGATTGAACGGGGCTTGTCAAACCACTGATCTGATCTGTTCTTATGTCCATCTGGGCCGTGGTCCCACATGACCCCCTCAGCATGACTAATTTCTATTATTTGTATTAAACTTTGTGCAAAACATCTCTGAACTATCTCATCTATGTGAAAAGGATTGTCTTATGTGAGCATTTTGTATCTGCAAGCGTAGTTTCTACTGGCTAGTTACAAGAACCTTTTTTATGTACAATTTCCAACAGTTTTGTATCAGGAATGTCCCATGGCTGTCTCTGGCCACATTCTCCATCCAGAGGGTTAATCAACCACACAAACAGTGTCTTTCAATCTGTGCAGATGCAGCACAAGCTGCCAGGGGAGTCTTCATGACTGCCTGAATCTCAGGTTGTTGCAGATGACTCCTTTGTCTCAGGCTGGTTTGTTAGCTCTTCTAAGCAGACAAAGTGGGGAACTCCCAGTTCATCCTACAGGAAATAAATAACCAAGTGCAGTGGATGCATACACAGGCATCCCAAAACCCTGTTATTCCACACTGTTACTTACATTCTGTAGGTTTTGCCACAAGACTGTCCTAAGAGAAGGCTGTCTTCTTCAGTGTAAGTGGTTTGAAATTTGAGTCAATGGCTGTCTTGGTTTCCACAAAAACAATCCCCTATCTGTATAACATAAATAGAACTATTTATAATTTTATACTATAACAAAAAATATTAATAGTGATGAGATGCACTGTTGCAGTGCATGTGGCAGTGGCCACTGCAGCAGAGCATTCAGAGGACTGATGGACAGGCCTCCAGAACACAGAGGTCTGATTTTCACCCTGTGGTTATGGCGTATTCCCATGTTCCTAGTGGTTCTTAGTTTACATGCTTTAAGTTTATTGGTTCAGGAGTTCTCCACCCAGTTTTATATATAAGTTCATGTTTATGTATTTCCCCTAGTTGCTTATGTATTAGTTCTGGAAAGCTCTCCCTTCTTTGACGCCCTGTTGGTTGGTTCATGTAATTCCCCCCCTTAATTTATCCCTATTGGATATTCCTCTGTTGTCTCCTCCTCCTCAGTCGTTCCCCATTGGTTGTTTCCCTTTGTTCCACCCCTGTATAAAATGCTATCCTCTCGCATTTTTCCCGGTTTTTGTCCCTGGATCCTGCACCTGCAATAAACCAGCTGAAACCCATACAAAAGACCCCTCTCTCATCCTTTGCCTCTGCTGATGCTTTTACACCATCTTTGTTTGGGGCTCGCTCCTTGCGAAGGAACCAGCTTTCCCTCCTTGCTGCAGCTGACAGCTTTCCCTGCTTGCTGCAGCCAACCCCTGCCTGCTGCAGCTGACACCAAGGACGTCTGCAGGTGGATGCTGTGCGGCCTCGGGCAGCTCCAACAGTGTCAATGCATCTCTAGAAAATCTCTTCCGCTACTAACATCTGTACATGAGTAAAAGGAAGGATTTATATGTGGATCCTCTCCTTGGAAGATACATAATTTGAGCAATCTCTCCTTTAACAGCAAGTGACAGAGATGCTTGTCTACAAATCCCATTAATAACAAGCTTCAAAATTCTTCAAATAAGCTTCAGACATGCTAGTATGCACATGTATTTATTCATCCAAGGTTATAAAAATAGATATGCACAGAAATAAATAAACGTACTAAATTGAAAAAGGATTCGAAGATGGTAAGTTCCAATAACTTTCACGCTCACGGCTGACTTACACTGATGTCATAAGCAGCTTTTTTTCATATTTTGTAGCTTTTCTAAATCATGGTATGCTGTTAATGTATACTTGAGGGACTCAGAAGCAAAGTCTCAAAAGAACTCATCTTAAGTACATTGAAATAAAAGCTGGAAATGTACCAGGTTGCCAAATTCCATTTGACTTCAGAAAGACAGACATATAAAGTGTTCACAGCTTTGAGCTGTGGAGGAAGGTCCAAGGTAAAAATTGTGATCTCTGTGCAGCTGTGAACTCTGTTGTGGTGATTGGCTGAGAATAAGCGTATGAAATTGTTTGTAAACACCAGCATAAGGCTTATTTCTACATGCTACACTTGAAAGCTGGTAACATTTTTTGTCAATGATTTCCATTCTATGAATTCTTTACACTTTTACGATGCAAATTCAAGAACGTGTTAAATATGAAAAATACAAATATGCTCTTCTGGTTGAATGAGCAACAGAAAGTTTCTTCATAAATTATTTTGGTTATTGAATGCAGTGGGCCTAATATTTCTGTGGAGTAATAATTTTGGTGTGATACACTAATACTACACCAACCATATGCTTTGTCATATGTGCATATCTAGTCATCAGTTCAGTATAATTTCATTTTACATCTTGTTGTAGATGTTAAGTTGAAGACAAACCCAAGTGTTCATAGGTTAACAAAGTTACAGTGAACTAAAAACCGAAATATGAACATCATTCTCAGCTGTACAGTGCTACAGCTGCAAAGGACTGGGGGATAATATTTTCACTGAAGAAATATGAACCTTATGAGTATCTAACATTCAGCTATCACTTTTATCCATTTCAGTCTTTAATTTTGAAAGTATTAGACTTCTTTCCAAACATTGTTTTTTTCTCCTGTTCTGTTGATGATTTGTTTTTTCTAATATCTGTATTTCTGATATAACTTTTAATTTGTCATTTCTACAAACATGTCCACTGATATAAAAGAAACTGCCCCGTGTATTTTAACAAACTTATTTATTGCTGGTTGCTACACATGAGTCCTCTCACACTACGATTACAACATATATGACAGCAGCTGAAGCACTGTATAAGAACAGATTAAAAAAAGTTATTATGAGATGGAAGATGATGATTCTGTGAACATAATGTAGAAAATCCCACATGCACTTGTACTTCTCTTATATACTCAAGTTGAACGTCTTTCTAGTTTGGGCATTTAGAATTATTAAGTCAGTAAGAGTGAGCATTTTTTCTTTCAGATGCTCATGCAGATAAATTGTTCACTTAGTTTTGCTTTTTTCCCCCAAAATATGAATATCCTGATAATAGGGTGGTACATGAGTTAAGATCTTGCTACCTACTTTGCCTTTTTGGTGTAAATATTTTCTTGTTGACAATCTTTTTCCATGCATTTCTCTTTATAGTGACTTTCCCATATTGATTGATTTCCCAAATCTTTCATTGTTTTCACAATGTTCTTTGTACATTCTTATTTAATTGTGCCCCTTACACAGCAATCTGCATGATTCTTCCCATATCTTTGAAAATATAAAACCTTCACATGCAACTACTATCAAAAGCTTTTAGAGTACTCATCTGTCCAGGTAAGATCAGTTCAGATTTCCTGTTCATGTTACCATATTGCTTCTACCTATCTCCCTGATAATATCTATTAATCACTTACAGGTTGAATCAAAAGTCCAGGCCTAACACTCTTATCCGTGTAGGGGAGTGATTTTTTTTCTTTACCTCTGGTACTTGGTTTTCTTTGCTTACTATTCCCCCAATCTCACTCAGTATAATGCTCTGCATCTGAGATAAATAAAAGTGTAAAATGCAAGTTGCATGATTATTTATCATCTCTCTGAAAATATTTTCTGCTAAACTGTGACCAAATGCTAATTTACCTGAGTGTTTGCCGACATGTGTTAACATCTTATTCATGTCATTGAATAGCATCTTACTCCTCAAGATGTCCAGCTCAATGCAAGTAAAATGTGCATAAACAATATATCCAGTAACTGTGAATAAGTGATACAAAATATGACCTCAGTAGAACATGCTGCCAGTTATTAAAAAAAAAATTGATAAATATTTGAGTAGCTAAAAATTGAAAATCATTAAAATGAGTGTTAACATAATTAACATTTGCAGATGGATCTAGAAACAACTTAAGATCTTTTTTCTTAAAATGTAGTTGGATATCTGTGCTTAATGCCAAGAACATTTATTTTGTTGCAGTTATCTCTGTAAAACTGATTTTCATTTTATTATTACTAATTAATGAATTAGTGAAATCTTTCACTGTTCATTAATATAATTATCCTATCAAAACTAGTGTTCTCATACCTGTTTTACATTAACATGGCCCAAGTGATTTAATGTTAAATTAGCAAGTTATGTCAAATGAGACTGCTGTCACAGTAAAGGAGGCATATGGGATGCCATGCCACAATACTAAAAAACCTATGAAAAGCTGATGATTACTATAGTGAAAGAGGTAAGTATAATTTCTGAGAAAAACTTGCAGGTTTCAGGTTGAGATTAAAAAAAATAATCATATCATCTAAATCGGACATAAGCCTTCAGAACAACACATATGATAGATTTTAGTTCTGCGTAAAGTTTGTGTTGGCCTCCTTCAGAGAAGTGTATGCCATAATCTGTCCTCACAAATGCAAAATTGCCATTGAGTCCATTGGGAATTTGAGCTGATGAAGGGCTAAAGCACATTGAGTATAGTTTATTGAATATTATTGAATATTGAATATACTGTAAGAGTATTGCTTATTGAATATTGTCTGAATATGTTTATTAAAGTAGTTTAAATTGCAAGATAATGACAAAACAATTTTTTTTTCTGTCATAGAAATTCAAGTGTTGTTTTGTAAAGCTGTAATGACGTGGTCAATGTCCTTTCCCCATGAGCTTCTCCTTTTTGGTCCTCCTCCCACACGAGCGAACAAAACCCCAAAACCAAATCACTCGGCTCAGCCCGTTTCCCTCTCAGAACCCAAACAAAATGTTCATTACAGCTTCTGGATTTGACTGGCTTATGTGCTCTTTTGTAAAATGTACTGCTGACAGTCTTAATTTTCAACTCATTATCAGTTTTACACAGCCCAGCATGTTGAAAAATACTAAGTATGTTATAAAAAAATCCTCTTTCTTCTTAAGGAGGAATCATAATTATACATTCTTGCAATGTAGAAGGTTCTGTAACCACTCCGTTCCTGGTGTAGCATTGATAGAGTACATTTAATAAATCAGGTTTATAGCTCATTCAGAAATGACAATACTTGGGCTGTGTTATATTTTTGGCTGTATCTGTATCATGCAGAGTTTTGCCCTGTAACTCAGTGTTTGCCAGTCATAAGATATAAATAAAGGTTAGATGACAATGACACTTAAACTGTGAACTTTAAAACGTGTTGACATCGCAGCATTTAAATCACCAGTCTCTGGCAAGATGCCTCACAGCAGTATGTTGTCTTCTGCTGTCTTAAGCAGGATTAATAATTCTGCAATAAACTGCTCACAGTTACATATAGTGCTATAAAGCAGGTTGCAGTAAAGGGCAAGTGTGCTACTTACCTTTGGTTACTCCAAAAACTACTTTGTAAACAAACATTGTGTGGTTGGGCATAATCCCAGAATGGCACTGCTAGCACGTATGGCAATGAGAAAAATAATTGAGGCTTGATCTGGGGGCCAAGCTGAAGTACAGATGTCCTTATGGTTGTGACCTGTCATTGAGAACTAAGCTAAAGACTAAGAGGAGCATGAAATCTGTGAACATTTGCAGGGCACACTATGAGAGAGACTGCCTACTGCCCTTCATTCATGGGCACCTTATGCTTGTTCTCTCTGCTAAACAGACTCACCATGGACTAAGAAATAAACTGTACCAAGTAAAACAAAACAAAACAAAAGATTTCTTGCTTTGTGTAACAGATTTGGCGGTTTTACCTTCTCTTGGAGAAACACATCACACTGTGTAGTCATTTATTAACTAGTAATTCAGATACCAAATTTTAGGCATCTAACTCTAAATTTATTTATTTGCTTGAAATCATATATATACCCAAAGTTTCAAACCACAGACTGCACTTCCTTCTCATTCTGAACAAAACCCAAAATAGGTGGTATTAACCCACTGGTAAACACACAAGCTGCCACTGTTCATGAGGCCAATCTGATGATGAGTATGTTCCCGAAGCTGAAAGGGTGTCTGCTGCAAAAGGGTATCAGCACTACTGTGCTTTCCACGCTGGTGTGCCAGTATGTCTCAATCCTGACATTGCTCAGTGATGGAGCACTGAAACTGCTCTCACTTACAGTGTTTGAATCAATTCTGATTAGAGAGACAGTGGGAATTTAGCAAGGTTTTACATTGTTACAAACTTCTACTGCTCATAGTTCATCGATTACACATAGGCTGCCAAGCACTAGCTGTGTTTAGTGTTGCCCTGATAAAATTTTAAATAAAACATGTTTATTATCATAAAGCAGAAATCAGGGTTTACAGAAGGTAGAATGCAAGTGCCAGGTATTAAACAGTGCTTTGTCACCTCACAATAAAATGTCAACAAGAGTATTTTTTCATGAGATTAAAAGCCTCTTCAACAAGAAGAATCTTGGTGGTGCTCAGTAAGGACTTTCAGATTGTGCACATTATTTAGACACTTTTTTGGTCTCTGCAATTATCTGGTTTGAGATGGTCGGTGGCTTTGTGTGTTCTCTTCCCTCCCTATTCCTTTTCAATTTATTTCCCCAGACACTATGGGTTAGGCACAGCAGCTGTCACTGTGACTTGCTTTTTACTCAGCTGTGCAGCTGAGCTGAATAAGGAACAAGGAGAAAAAGTCAGTAAAGTTGTCCAGAGTCTGTGACTGCCATAGCTGAAACTGGAGCATGGAATCATCTTGACTCCCAGCCTAAATGCTGCAGGACTTGCCTGTTTTTAATTAATTACTGTACATTTTGGAAACTCTCTTGGTATTCTGTTACATTTTACTTATACAATTCCATGGGGAAAAAGTGTTGGTAGTATGAAGAAACAAAAAATAGATGCCCCATACTGTGAGCTAGATACTTTGAGCTACTCTATACAGAAATTTCTACTTTTTTTTATACGTGACTCTACTTACTGTTTCAAGAGTTGTGAATTCACTGGAAAACAGTAAAATGGGCCTAACACTGTTTTAGTAAGGAAATCTGAAATAGTCCGAAATAATCTGAAAAGTATAGAATAGGGAACAGAATGGAGTATATTTTTAAATGCTTCTCTCATTGAATAGTGATTTTAATATATCTTAATTAATGTGATTTAAAGAATATTATTTTTAAAAATTACAACCATACTACTAATGAAAGAAAAATAGAGTCATTTTTATTGGCTCCAAGTGAAATGCTGATTTTCTTTACAAGGAGTGAAAGTGTATGGTTATTTTATTTCTTGCTTTACTTTTCTAAAACTATACTATCTACTGCAGTTTTGATGTTATTTGCATGGTTTACACGTTCCTTAAGTTTTTTTTTTTGTTTTGGTTTTTTTTACATAAAACCTGTTTAGTTTTACATATGTAGGTAATATTTTCTCCAAGTAGCATAGCAACTATTCAGATACATTTAAATTAGTTATATATGAGCTAGTCCCATAGCTATGTATGCTACAGCTGAGTCAGTGCAGTGCTTTACATCTACTGAGTAATCAATAATCTTGCTGAGAAACCAGGCTGGAGATAAGTGATAATCTGAAATTGTTCTTCCACAGCTGCTGTGTTACTCCATGTAGGCATAACTGAATATTTGGAGCTAACTTATGTCTTGTGACATGGAGTCTCTTGTGAATAATGAGAAGCAGTGAAGTAGTGACAGCACTAGGACTACCAGGATCCACAGAAAGGAAAAGAATAATTTTAGAAGGTGGTGGGAAAAAAGGAACACCTGCTAATGGAACATAGAGATACAGCTGTGAACTAAACCTAAAGGTGTGATTGTGGGCAGTAACTGAAGTAGAATAGAGTCTCTAAAGACTGTATGAAGGGGTCACATAGAAAGTCATTCTACTTATAAAGACAGCAGAATTGTATATATTTTTATAATTTTAATATTTAAATATATTTGTAGAAAAATAATTTAAATTATTTTAATTCATTAAAAATTGTTTCTTAAGCAGTTGATACTACTGCAGCATTCTGTGCAGCTTTAGGCAAAAGAAAAGCAGAAAAATGATAAAGACCATAAACTCTCTTGTCCAGTGTAAAAATACCTAAAACAGTCTGAGGAAAAGCAGTTCCAACATGCCTTGCTCTATGATTTTCACAGGGAGCAAATTATGACTGATCTGTAATTCCCCAGACTGCTTTTTGGACTTTTTGGAAGATAGATACAATATGTGCATTTACCCTGTTATTGGGAATACTCCCTCTCTCTTCATGACCTGTTAAAGATGAGAGCAGCCAGATCTCCCAGCACCACCGGATACAGCCTTTTATTTCCACACACTTGTAGAGGTTCAACCCTCTCAAGTAATCCCTGGCTCAGCTCTTAATTCACAGCTGGGAGCTCTCAACCTTGAACCTTTTCACTGATCACTGGGGGCTCCCAGTGATGAAGACTTAGGCAAAGAAGGTGTTTAGTGACCTGAGTCTCATCTGTGTCCACTGTCACTTAGTCATCTGAAGTCCAGGCGTTGGCTGAGTAGTTTCAGAGCTCTGTTGGAGAAGAGATTATAGCCTATAAAGAGCCTATCCTGAGATCCTTAGTGAACACATATTGCAAAAACCAGTCAAATGCCACATCTGTAGCTAGGTTGTCATATTGGTGGCTAATTCAGTTAGACCTCTAATCCAATCAATGTTGAAAACGAGTGGTATTAGTTTGAACCAAATGGTGGAAAAAAAGTTCCTGATATCTCATAATGACTCTAATAGTGAGGACAAATCTTGCAAATGAAAAATGTCCATTAAGAAGCACACACAAGAACCTTGTACTCTGAGATGTAGTTGCTGGGCAACAAAGCAATGCCATATATGGATATGACCAGAAGATAATTTGAAGCTATACTCAGAGTGGGGAAGGAAAACACTCACTAGGGATTGTAGATAAAATTATAGCAACAAAGAAAGTATCAGCACATAAAATGGTATATGCAAAATTTAGATTTTGTCATGCAAAAGGATGAACTGAAAAACCTCTAAAAAAACAACCAAACAAATAAAACCCCAAAAAACCTCTTCAATACCCCAACCCCAACTGGCATAGATAAAAACATAAATTCAGTACTGTGAGAAAATGTTCAGATTAATTTATACAAGACCTCCCAACAAAGCAAGGAAAAAGAATGACTAATCTTTGCCAGCTATTGAGGACACTCTAGATGGTTTACCAGATTAAACTGCTGACTGTGTGTATTTTTACATGCAAAGTATCAGTGTCATTGGAACAGCTTGGCAGTGTTTCACATGCCTCTTGACAAGTATTGTTGGGTACAAAGGGCTTTGGGTATGAACAGAGCCTGCAAGTCAATACTGACATAAAGTAAACTAGGCTTTGAAGAGAAGTACAAGGATTATAACAGATAATTATAACAGATGCTATTCTTACTAAAAAAAGTTAAAGAAGGGGCAAGCCTTAACAATGGTGTGGGGATATAACTGCATTAAGCAACTTTTCAGAAAGCATTTTAGGTCAAACTGAAGCTGGAAAGACCTACTGCTGCCTTCTTCAGCTATGATTTGATTCTGAAAAACTCCCTTAAGATACTGACGGCCATTAGAAATATATCCAGGCCACAGGAGAAAAGAGGAGGCCAGCAATTTGCTTTGCAAAAATCGATCAAAAGCCTGAGAATATTCAAGTAGCAGAAAAATAGTAAAGTACAGAAATAACTGGAAATCAGGAACCAATGTTTAATGAAGTAATGAAATGCATATGTGGGTCACTGATCCTGAAGTACTGTAATTCAGTGCAGCAGCCCACAATATAATGAGACTGGGCTGTTTTTTAAGAACTTTGAGGAGCAGCATTTAGAAAAATAAATATGATAGCATTTTCTAGATAGAAACAAGTACAGATAACATTCAGGAAACTAGATCCTGGTTCCATTTTTCAAAATGGAATAATTCTACTTTGCTCAGCTTTGGGCACAGGATATTTGTGCAGGCAGATCCCAGATCATTAAAAAGCATCATGAATCCTCCACAGCCAAGTGCACCCAAGTGTGTACAGCAGCTGTTACTAGGATTTGAGTGCTAGGATGTGAGAACAAGGTGCTACTCTGAGAAGCTATTCTGTATATTATACATGCTTTTCTGCATGTAGCAGAAATGACATGGCTCTGTCAAAGAGGGGATAAAGTCTGTCAATTTGTGAAAAAAAGAGGTAAGCTAGGAAATACTAGGAAGGTGAATGAAAACAAAACGGAAAATGTAACTAGGCCAATACCTGAATCCATAGTGTTCCTTCAACATTATTGATCGAACCTCCTCAAGAAGATGAAGCAATAGTGGAAGTAGAAAATATTCTAGGGTAGGCTGCTAGAGATCAGAAGCATGGAAGACCAAATAAGATTTAAACTTGGAAAAATGTGCTCCATATAAAATCATGAATGACATAGAGGTGCAAGTAGGGAATTATCCTTTTTCTTATAAAAAAGTAAGGGAGTAAATTGAATTACCTAATATTAGGTTTTTTTAAAAAAAAAAAAAGTTTTTTTCATATGGTGCACTGTAATTTTGTAGAATTTATTCCTGCATGTTTTGGATAAGAAATACATCAAGAAATTGAATAAGAAAAATAGCCTTTACTGAAAGTGAATTCCAAGTTACTTCATTCTGGAGCTTTTAGTCCAGGATTGATTCATTTTCATACTTTTTCCATCGCTGATATTTTTCCCTTCAGCTGTTGCCATTAATCACATTCATCCACTTTGGATGCAACCGCCTCTCCTTACCATACATACACTGACAACAAGATTGAAGAATTTCAGAATAACCTGAATTTGGTACAACAAAAAGTGCATTTATTTATCTCTTAGGGCTGGCTAAAATGAAAGAAACAAATGCCATAGGAACTCATTATAATGGAAGAAAAATAAAGTGTGTGTAAGAAGCATGAGTGGGACTTGAACTTGTCAGAAACTCGACCTGAAAACCACCCCTAAGGAAGCATACCAAAATACATCAGTTTTCCAATCTTTAATACTTGTACCAGAATATAAAAATCTAAATTACTATGATGGAAATATTAAAAATGGAGAAAATTCCTGTATGCAGAGTAACACAAACTCCTTTTTTAGAGTATGCTCTAGCAGAAAACCCGGTATTGTATAATTCTTTTATCCAGCCAAGGAAAATATAGGTTGGATATTAGGAAAAAATTTTTTACAGAAGGAGTGATAAAATATTGGAATGGTCTACCCGGGGAGGTGGTGGAATCACCATCCCTGGACATGTTTAAAAAGAGACTGGATGTGGCACTCAGTGCCATGGTTTAGTTTAGTTGAGGTGTTGGGGCATGGGTTGGACTCGATGATCTTGAAGGTCTCTTCCAACCTGGTGATTCTGTGATTCTGTGATTTTTGACTCATTTATATCTTTACAGATACCAATTGACTCAAAAATTACTCTGAATGTAGCTTTTGAATGTTTCTGAGCCAGAGATAGCTACATGAACAAGAAGAGGATGCAGAAACTCATTTTACATGACTGTTGTTGCTAGGGAGAGTGCTCCACTGGGATCCCTCACTAAGCTTGTTTGTCTCACCCTGCCTGGGATTTTCAAAGACACAGTTCACTGACATAGTGGAAACTCAGAGGCATTCAGGTTTTTCTGTTTGTTTTTTTCATCATCTTTAATTCTGTAACTATGGGATTTCCAAACAATAGGTCAAATCCTCAGAGGATAGTAAATAGTTTTACAGGATTTTTTGAAACATGCAGAGTTACAGCATTTCTACAGCCCAAGACTGGCAGCCTGTTAGTGCCTACAGAGAAGTAAAAAATCCCAGTGAACTCAGAACCAGTCAATTACCTGATTAAGAGTCTGACCTGATTCTTGTTATACTCATGTTTATGACTGACTTCAGGAAAATGAAAATCAGTCCCAAAAAGTGTTAATCATTGCTCTTTCTGATTTTCTAACCCTTAATGTTTTATATCCTGCTTTTTTGTCCTTTTTTAAACCTCTCTCTCTTTCTGTTTTTTTTAAAGTATTTTTTTCTGTCTCCCATCTGGTTATACAATTAAAACTATTTTAATATTACCAAAATGCATGGAAAACAGTATAAAACAAGCCACATATTTTAAAACTGGGTATTAGCCTGACAATTGTAAAGAGTATGTATACATCCTCTTTACATACTCTTACGACTTTTTAATTTCATTTGACAGGACCTCCAAGTCCAACATAGTTTTTGTGGAAGATAGCAATCACAGAGAACATCCATAATGTTTCATGCTTAGTCTTGTTTGGTGCCTTAATTATTTTTTAATTACACTGATTTCTCCATATAGTTGAGTTGTAACTTCTATTGAAAAATGCCTAAGCAGAAATGTTGTGGACAAAGAAAAGCATGGAAAGAGAGAAAGTCCCTTGAGAAATCATAAGATAACTCAGGTCTCCAAAAGATTTTGATCCAACAGCCTTGCACCATGCTGAGCTGTTTGATTACAGGTAAAAGCCTAATTTCCTAAAATATTTTCTGTATTTGTTAGAGTGGCTTAAGAAGAGGCACTCCCTCACAGGTGCAAATTGTTCAAAATGTGCTCTTCTTGGCCTGTTTTTTCAATTTGGTTTCTCTCTCTGACTTTTTTTCAGGTTTCTTCACTTAGATGTAGCTTGGTTGGCCAACCTTTATATTGACATTAGATTTCAGTACTAATATTACATGCTCTGACACCCTTGAGAAGACATATTGATGCCTTGAGGGACTACCTAAAAACAGAGGCTAGACAAAATTAAGAGAATAAAAAGTGGTTATGTTTATTGAAGGGTCTTCAGGTACATTTAGGACCGACGAAGCCCCCCCAGGGGCTACACCCAAAAATGGATGACCGGATCACAGGTTTTCATACTTTTATAAGTTTGATCCATTTGCATATCGGGGGTTAATCCTCCAATTACAGCTTCAGATAATGAAGTCATTTACTCCAATTTTGCTCCCCCCAACTCTGTTTTGTTTACATTTCTTGGGGCCTGAGACAGTAAGGTGTCCTTGATTCTCAGGCCTAGAGAGTAAAAATGGCCAAATTTTTCATCTGACCAAAATGGGAGAACAGTAGCTAACAGGCTATATGGAGTTTAGAGTTATACACTAAAGAATTGCAGAATTGCAAATACATGGAAATTATAAAAGCTAAAATCCTAAGGCATCAATATAAAAGTCTAACTTTTATGGGCTTTCTTATTCCTAACTGAACCCATGAGACATATAAAGTTAAAATACTCAGAAATGAGATGAGGTCTGTGATAATAAATTTTCCAAAATAATGTAACTGACCACTGTATGAAAATATCCCAGAAACATTTGGAATTCTCTTTTTCAAATCAACTGCTGGTTGACATTTGTTGATATTTATTAGGAATTTGCAAATATCAAGGGATTTTTCATCCTACAAAATCCTTTCCTATTTGACTCAGGACTTAAAAGGTTATTTGAACCCCTTAGAAGAAGTTTATAGCTGTACAACAGATATTTTCTTACACCCTTGTAATTTTGCTAATGGCTCTCTTAAAAATATATATATATTCTTGATTTAATTATATCTATAGAAAATCAAAGAAAACAGGCAATTTTACTGTTGACCATAGACTCAGTGTCATAAGTTCTTTTTTTTTTTCCAAAAAATTTTGTTTGTGATATTCTTTTAGAGCCTGAATAGTATTAATATGTCTAACAAAGTTTTTTCAAGGATCAAAGAATGAATTCAGATGGATTAGGTGGGTTAAGGGCCCTCAGCTAATGGAAAGGTCTTTGTGTCAGTGAAAAGTGCAGATGTTCTAAAATGAAGACGTACGATAACTTGATTAATACCACCACACCTCCATTACAAAAGATTTTTCCAGATTCTTGTATTGCATTCTACAGCAGTGTGATCTTTCAGGCTTTTTCCCTCTAGAAACTCTAGAGACATAAAATACGTTTTCTTGCTCTCAGACATGAAGCATAGATAGCATATAAGAAATGTAGTGAATTTTTACATAAATGTAATTATACCAGTTGTAGGTGAAAGTTAACAAGTTTATTTAACTGATTATCTAATAAAAAATGTCCTGTATAATTGGAATAGAAGATTAAAAGAGAAAATACTCTGAAATATTTAATTAAATAACAACAGATGAGTGCAAGATGTTATCTAACAGTCATGAAACACCTCATATAACATGACACTTCCCATGCTTCAGCCTCAAAAACCTTGTCCCTTGTTAAGGAAGTGAAAAAGGAGATCCACCCCCCCCACCCCCCCCACCCCAATTTTCTGAGTTGCAGAAACACAGAAGCACAGAATGGGTAAGATTGGATGGGACCACTGGAGGTTATCTAGTCCAACCTCACTGATCAAGAGTCATCTTAGAGCACACTACTCGGGATTGTATCCAGATGGCTTTTGAATATATCCAGAGAAGGAGACTCTACAGTCTCCCTGGGCAATCTGTTCCAGTGTGCAGTGAGTGTGTGAGGGCTCACAGTAAAGAAGTTTTTTTTCATGTTCAGGTGGAACTTCCTGGACATCAGTATCTGCCTATACCCTCTTGTACTATTGTTTGGCACCATCAAGTAGAGCCTGGATCCATCCTCTGACACCCTCCCTTCAGATACTTGTAGACAATGAGGAAGGCCCGTCTCAGTTGTCCTTTCTCAAGGCTGAACAGGCCTTAGCCTGTTCTTTCNGGGCAATCTGTTCCAGTGTGCAGTGAGTGTGTGAGGGCTCACAGTAAAGAAGTTTTTTTTCATGTTCAGGTGGAACTTCCTGGACATCAGTATCTGCCTATACCCTCTTGTACTATTGTTTGGCACCATCAAGTAGAGCCTGGATCCAATCCTCTGACACCCTCCCTTCAGATACTTGTAGACAATGAGGAAGGCCCGTCTCAGTTGTCCTTTCTCAAGGCTGAACAGGCCTTAGCCTGTTCTTTCAAGAGAGATGCTCCTGTCCCTTAATCATCTTTGTCACCCTCCTCTGGACCTGCTCCAGGAGCTCCATGTCTCTCTTACACTAAGGAGACCAGAACTGGACAAGTATTCCAGATGTGCCTCACCAGGGCTGAGTAGAGGGGCAGGACCACCTCCCTCGACCTGCTGGCAATGCTCGTCCTTATGCAGCCCGGGATAGCATTGACCTTCATGGCCACAAGGACACACTGCTGGCTCATGGACAGTGTGTTGTCCACCAGGACCCCCAGGTCCTTCTCCACAGAGCTGCTTCCCAGCAGATCAGCCTCCCGCCTGTACTGGTCCATAGGGTTATTCCTCCCCAGGCACAGAACCCTACCTTTGCCTTTGTTGAATTTCAGACAGTTCTTCTCTGCCCATCTCTCCAGCCTGTCAAGGTTCTTCTGAAGGTCTCACAGCACTCTGGGGTATAGACCTTCAGGCTATGTGTGAATGTACTTCCTCACCAGGGGACTTATAACAGCTGGATTCACTTGTATAAGGACAAAGAGACAGTACCCGGCTCACAGGGTTTGCCTTTTTCTTATCTCAGTCATCACCAGCTGTAGACTGAGGTGGGTACTTTGCACATCAGCAGCTTGTTCCCTGAATGTTGGAACCATCAGCGTTCCAGTCTCTTCCAGTATCACCTGTGGATACATTCTTCTCCCCAGACCTGGGATGACTGGATATAATAGTATCCCCTTTATCTTATCTCAGGTTCCTGTCACAGTCTGAATTCCAGTTAGATGGCCTGTTTGGAGAGGGGTGGACTTCAGTGGTCACAGATGAACAGCTGCTTTGCAGTTTTGTTAAAAGTCATCCGATGATTTTGGCAATGTTTAAGCCATTAAGCATTTGTCTCTCACAGAACGTAGTAAAGGAAACATAGTTAGAGAACTGTGGTCTTTCATCCAGATCCCATTATGCACAATTTAACAATATCTTAAAATCCAAGAGGTGAAGAAGATTTCTTTTGTATGAGGACTATGACTGTTATGGTGTTGTTATGACTCAACAGGAGATTTTTTTTAGACTCTCTAGCAATTCTCAATACCTCAGAAATATTTGTGATTTTTATTTAGTATGTTGGAAAGAACAAGGAGTGTTTTCTAGCTGACTGAAATGTTAAAAGAAATTTAAGCAAATTAGGATTATGTCAGTCTCATTAAAATGTTAATTTCAAAGTCAGATTAGTTACAGTATTTTAGATTTTTGTGCTATTTTTGTTTAGAGACAGTCTCTTCCCCTACCAGACTATCACCAAGGCAAATTGTCTTTGAAGATATATTTCAAAGATTTTTTTTCCTAGCTTATAGCAGACAGATTTGGGGGCTGGAGGAGAGAATAGGGAATATGTAACTGTGACTGTAGCAGCAAGAAATCCTTACCAATGGAGAAAGCAGCATTTAGAGGGAAGTACACAGTTTATTTGTACAACACATATTCAAAATAATTTTGAGGAATGATGTATTATATTATTTCTTTTTATTTTAATAACCTAAATAAACTTTTGGGGTTTGGTTTTTCAGGTTTTTTGGCTGGGTTCAACTTATTTTTATTTTTTTCCTTTGAGCAGGTAGCCAGTAGTCTGAGTTGTTTCCATTGTTAAGAAAAACTGCTAATGATACGTAGTTATTTAATGTTCAGTTCTGTTGATTTTCACAAGCAAGTCAAATGGCCTTATCAAGCCAGAGGAATCAATTTGCACATTCTCAGTTTTCTAACCAGCCTTTTCAGTTAGTACAAGCACTAGTCCACAGTTGTTTTGGTTCCTATCAATCTTTCATTTCTTCTGACTCCCTGTTGCCTTGGCATCCTTTCACATACAAACACACACCATTACACAGGTAAAATACAAATGCTAGAGCCCCCACATATTTTAGACAGCTCCAAGCTCCAAGGAATACTCTGAATTTCTCAGGTGTTTTATTGAACTCTGGTTTGAGACAGTGACTTCAATTTTTTCAGCCACTATCCACCTGCATGTTGCTCTAAATGCTTCCTCCATTTAACTAGGCTGACAAGCAGATTCACCGATACCAGTGAGATAAGTCATTGCTCATTCAACAAAGGCAAGAGGACCTGCAGCTTTCACTTTCTCCACTATTACCAGTGTCGGTTTCTACTACTATAAAACGTTGACATGTAGGCACTGGGGCTATGCTCATTAATACTGCTCAAGGAAGTACAGCATCTGTGCTTGTCAGACAGAAGGATAGAGCCTTGGGCTCCTTACTCATCATTGCCATTTGGAGCAAGTGTCTTGTAGCTGTACACAGGAACTATCCCTCTTCAGTGAAACATGGTACAAACGTAATTGAAATGGGAAGAGAAGTAGAAAGGGAATATTTGCTGTCCTCTACCATTTCTTTATGAGCAAAGCAAATCTACCTTCCAGCTTTCTGTATCCAAGAAATTTGGAAGGATCTTTGTCTTTAGCTACAAATATTTGCATAAAAGATTATGTGATTCTTCCACAGCTGAAAAGCACAATTACTATTGATAAATAACATTTAAATCACATATGCTGGAAGGTGGAGGTATTTATCTTATTTGGAAAACAATATTTTAATTTGATAATGTATCATATGTATGTTCACAGTCTGAAGTTACCCTGCAGGTAATGGACGAACCACGAGTTATGCTTTAAACCACAGATAGTGGTACAAATTCTGTATCCAGAGCTCGGGGTTGTTTCTTTCTGGAGTGTGAGGTGATGTATCTATGCTGTTTCCCATTGGATGTCCATGCTAATATTTTGGCAGTGGGTCACCTCACTCTGTGAAGTGGGGCCAAGGCTGACCATGTTGCATGCAGCTGGTTCCAGCCAATTCCAGCCATCTCTGCAGCAGACCCACCACAGGACAAAGCTGAACACATCAGCGAAAGAAATATAGGGTGAAACAGTGTGCAGCAGTGTGAGATGGAGACGAAAAAGGATGAGAAACAGCCCTGCAGACACCAAGATGAGAGTACAAGGAGATGCAGTCCACCTCCATGAGACAGAGCAGAGACTCCCGTGCAGCTTGTGGAGGAGACCACAGCAGAGCAGGTATCTCCCTGCAGACCATGGATACAACCATGCCAAAGTGGGTGGCTATTTCTGAAAAAATCTGTATGTCAAAAAGAGCCCATGCTGGAGCAGGTTCTCCCGACAGGAACTGCTGCTGGTAGAAAGCACACTCTGGAGCGGGTTTATCCTGGAGGACTGCAGCCTGTGGAGAGGACTGAGGCCGGAGCAGTTCTTAAAAGTAGCCCATGGGAAAGAATCATGTGGGAGCAGGGGAAAAGTTTGAGGAGGAAGGAGCATCAGGATGTTTTAATGGACTCACTGCAATCTCCTACTTCCCATCCCCAATGCACTGCTCAGGGTGAGAGGAGATGGATAAATTAGGACTGAAGAAATGGCATCAAGTCTGGGGAAAAAAGTGGAGTCAGAGGTATTTTCGTTTTTGTCTTTATTTCTCAATATCCAAATCTATTTTAATTGACAATGAGTGAAATTAATTTTCCCCAAGTCAAGTCTGTTTTTCCTGTGGTGGTAATTGATAAATCATCTCCTTCTCTTTATCTAGACCCACAAGCTCTTTCCTTTTTCCCCCTTGTGCTGTTGAGAAAAGAAGCTGGATGGGCATCTGGCATCAACACAAGGCCAGCTCACCTTGCTGAATGTTAAGTATCTGAGCTCTTGCTCCTCTCACTGGGCTTCACTTTGTAAACAGTGGATGGAAGTAGGCACCTTTAGAAGGAAATGCATCTTACCTGTCTAAGAGTGAGCCAAAGCAAGTGTTACCTTGATTAGAAAGAGACCCAGGAGTGACCCCTTCAGTCTTAGATGCCAAGATTTTAGGCATCTTATTTTCTATCTGTACTTCAGTCTTTTAAGTTCTGGATACCAGCTTTGATGTGCTGTCAGAAAATACAAAGTCTTTAGATTTTAGACTTTACCGGCTTTGTTTCCTGTAATAATCATTAGCAAGAGAATAGTTGCTCTTCTTTCTTTTGCATTTAATTTTCACACAACTTTTGTCTTTTTTTCTTTTTTTCGCCTTCCTTTTTTTTTTTCCCCTTATTTTCCTTTTATGCCAGAACAAAGAGTATCAAAATTACAGTCAAGAGATCTTTGGAAAAGTATTTATAAAATATTAAGGATTATATTGTGTTATATATATCTTTTGTCCATATGGGCATTTCTCCACTCTCCTTAATCCTAGTAACACCATCCTTCTCATCAGTATCCAATGGAAAAAAAGCATTTTTGACCCTTTTTTTAGAAATTTTTTATTCTTTTTGGCCATTTATCAACACTATTATACAATAATTGACCGGTGACACGAATCTCATTTCTCAGTGGTGTTGATGCCTTAGGTTTTAAATTTTATGTTTTTCAAATCCTGTACTGCCTAGTGTGTGTAACTGAAGTTTCATGTGGCCTGTTAACTACTGTTCTTTCATGCTGGTTAGACGTGACAAGAGTCTCTAGATTTGCTCTTCAAGGACATCAGGCCCCAAAATGTGTAAACTAAAAGCCTCTGAAGAGGGGGCAAACTTGGGGTAATTACATCATTAACTGAGAATATAACTGGAGAATAAACCCTGATATGGAAATGGACCACACTTATAAAATTGTGAAGAACCTGTGACCCAGGGTCCATCTTGGGAGTAGGCTTTTGACTGCCCATGGTGTACTTTTAAAGGCCCTTCAAATAAATACCTACTTTTATTCTCTTATTTTTGTCTAGCCTCTGTGTTTTAGGTGGCCACCTCAAGGTATCAGTTTAATGTAACCTGTAAATTGTATTACTGAACTTCACTCACTGCATCTGACATACTTTGCATTTTGACTGGTTGGTCATACAGCCTCTCTTTTGAGATTTAGATTGCCAAAAATGTAACAGAGAACTAGAATGGCTTCCTGCCAATCAAATTACAGAACACTGAAAATGTCAGAGTTACACAGTATATTACTGTCTTTCAGAGATTATACTGGGTATTAAAATTCTCTGATGTTTCATTTCACTGACAAAGATTGTAATAAGAGCAGGAAAAAGCACAGGATGGATCAGTCTTTGTGTCCACAGTGTTTATGAGGGTGATAAAGGAAAAACAAACAAACAAAACCCAAGAAAGCCTGACCCCTTCTCATTATATTGTGATTTCTAATCTATGGGGTTCTTCTGGTTAGAAAATCCAAACAAAATTCCTTAGATCAGAATTTTCTGGGCAGCTCTGAGTTAGAACATAGTAATTCTGTCTCAGAAATAGAATGTGAAATGAATTGTGAGAGAAAATTAACAGATTGAAATCGTAAGTAAATTTCATCAGACAGTTTCCTCCTGTAATTTACTGTGTGTTCTGAAAAGTGGATGTTCTAGCTACCACTTCATGGCAGGGAGAAATCAAATCTCAAAACCCCTTCCACACTGGATGAGTAGCAAAGTAGCATATCAGGAAATTTGTCATTCCTGGCCTCAGGGACCCATATTGAAATCAATTTTTAAGTTCATTACTATTTTGCTGTTTGGGACTTTTCCCAAACATACTGTAGTTTGTGCCTCAATCACCACACAAAAATAGTACCACAGCTTGACATTCTAACTTGAGAGTGGTTTATTACCTTACTTCCCAACTGAAAATGGTTACATAAAGGAACAGGTAAGTTGCTTTTAATTTCTTTTGGATCATAGGTTTATGCATATGCTGTGGAACAGTTTGTCTCCAGCTTTTCCTCCTCATCTCAGATAAGTGGAAGTAACAGAAAAAGTAATAGAGGTTTGGGTTGTCTTTTCATACAGCTAACTTTTTCTACAGTAAAAAATTACTTAACTGGAGCAGATCGTCTAGGCTTAAAATACAACCATAATAGTTTAAAAAAAAAAATCAAGGGAAAAAAAAAGAAAGAGTGGAAAGAAAGTAATACAGAGTGACAACATAGGAAAAATAAGATGTTTACAAGAAATAACAAGCAGAGTATGAACCCTGAGGAATTAAATACCAAAACTTTCTTTCCAGAAACTAGTTCTTCAGAGTATTCCCTGTATCAGAAAATAGGTTTCTAAAAGGAAGTAGAAGTTATATTGAGGCTTTTTTGAAATTTATTTATTTGTTTACTTTCATTATTGTAATCTGTCCTGCAAAAATACTGTTCCATAATATCATCCTTCATCCGGTGTATCACTGCATTGTGAGTATATTTTAGAAATATCTTCATGTAAGCAAAAATGTACCAAATGTAGGAACCAGAACAGAATTGTCCCTCAATCGACCAAAGTGCAGTGAATGCCATAATAGACATAGGTAAACACACATAACATCTAAAGCTGTATGGCAAAGATTAGGAGAACTAGTCCAGCTTTACATTTTATTTTCTTGAAATTTCATGTATTTGTGTGAAAATCAATTTCTAAGTGTAGAATGCAATGGTTTGGGTAGCTTTTATTAGTACTGTGGTGGTAAGTATATTCATGTTTTTTAATTCCACAGGTGTTACTGTGATGGTAGTCACAGACTTGTCTATATTTGAGCTTTTGATAACTGTCAAGAAAATCTGTTCTGCTTTTTGTAGTATGCATGTTAATTGTAGAGTCTGGGCTTTCTTTCCCTAATAATTTAATTAGAAATGCTACGACTTAAAATAGATTTTTTAATAAAAAATGGATTTATCCTTTCTGACACTTCTCTCCCCCGAATTTATGGCCTTCAAACCATTGCTAAAATTGAAGTAGAAATTATAATTTCAGATCGATTAAAAAAAAATAACCATTTTGGGAAGAGAATAACACAGCATTTGGCCAAATTTTACTTTTGGAACAAATTTCGTTAAGTGATTATAAAGTTTTGTTCAAGAGATTTGAGAATTCAGACCAAGTCCAAGACCCAGTTTAGTACTTCAATAAACAATGTGATAACATTTTAAACTAAACAGACAAGTTCTAACAATGTTCAAATTTTACAGCCTATTTTCATTGTGCTAACATTCGTTGCCAATAAAACTGACATCACTCCCATCCCTGAGTAGGAGTAATTTTAAAATTAATTTTATTCCATTACAGATAAACTTTTCAATGTTTGGTACAGAAAGATTAATGGTAATGCACAGGCAAAACATTGGCAGCACAAAGTACTTTTTACTGAAAGTTAATATATCTTAAACTTTTCTGTCTCATTAAGTCCTTTCCTCTCTGCCTCTCTGTTTTAGAAAAATTATTGAACATACCCAAATTACAGAAGCACTCATACATTTGGTTTTCAAGACACCTTGAGAAGGGGACGTATTATGTTCATTAAATATAAAACAGTAGTCAGTATTAGACAATATTTTCCTCTAAGAGTTTTCAGGTGTAAAAAGGAGATACAAAGCAAACTAAATTTTCTGGTATGTAACTCCTCCTCTAAACTATGAACAAAGCCTATACCACTACGTTCATAAAGTATCTGAGTCTCTAGGGAAGGTATACAACTGTTGTGCTTTAACCTCAGCCAGCAACTAAGTCCTACAGAGCCACTCACCCACTCTCCCCAGTGGGATCAGGGAAAGAATCAAAAGATTAAAGGTGAGAAAACTGACAGTCAGTCTGATAGCCTTTCTCAGTTCCCCTTCTTCAGAGCGTCAATCACCTCTGAACAAACAGAAGTGAAAAAGAATACTACTACCCAGATAAACAAAAAAAAGTAAGGAAAGTGTTGGGTTTTGTTGCCTAGATTTATTAATATAATAATTTGCTTTATGTTAGAAGCTTGCACAACTGATTGCTCATTTAATGACATTAAATCTCGTCTCAGAACTGCACTAGTGATCTATGCTTAAAATCAAAATCATGTTGTTGCAAATGCTGTGAATAGGTACCTGGTGTATTTCTTGAAATAGACATTTGTAGTTTGCATGGGTTGTTCTTTATGAGGCAGTAAGTCTGCATCTTAAAGTGTAAATCTAATGTTTTTTAAAAATAAAACCAAAACAAAATAATCAACACCATTTTGCAAAGTAGGTTGTGATCGGGCATTAAAAAACAGTGCTGGGCTCTAAATTCTGCTGAGGCAAATCTGTGAGTCCTGTGATAAATCAAATATCATAGAGTAAAATGCCAAAAGGCATTTGTATATTTGCAAAATACAAAATGCGACCTAAAGTAAAAGCTAGGATTAGCATTCTCAAGTGATAATGTGAACTAGCGAAACAACCCATCTAATTTTTAATATTCTGTCTGATGCAAAATTAGAACTCTCTGTAAGCTAGTCTGGTAGCTAATTTTCTCATAATTTACATTTAAAAGTCCTATTCTTGAGCTGAATTTGCTTAGCTTCAATTTTTAGACAATGTAAATCCTTAAACTTCTGTGGGCAGAGCATATTACTGAGTTTTATGTTTATAATGAGAGATCTAGACTGGGATTCATCTAAAAAGAGTTTAACAATGATACTCAGTTGGAGGTGAAGAACCTTAAATTTATGTGTGAATATGTAAGACTTTGTAAGTGAGGCTGATTTCCAAAAACCGCTTGTTTTAGGCAGTGAAGTCAACAGCACTTGGAGGTCTTTTTCACTGGATGGACAATAGACTGAGCAAAATTGTTCTGCTGGCTCTTTTGACTGTACTCTCCAGGTCTCTACTGACAACAGCCAAGTTTTAGACGTTCACTACATAAGTACTTATCAGTTTTAGGTATCTTAATTTGTGTCTGAATTACAATTTTGCTGAATATCTTTTTTCCTACTGAATGCTGGTAACTCAATTTTCTGAAATCTGAAAAAAATGGTGTGTCTATCCTCTGTTATTAAATGTGTCCAATAAGAACATGTAGATGTCCAAAAGATTCAAATCTCTGTTTAAGCTTAAGCACTTCTCTGTTTCCTTTAAATTCTAAGAATGATAAAAGTTAAGCGGATGGTTAAGTTCTGTGCTGGACTGAGGTCATGGCCTGTACTTCAGAACATATGTGGACTCATGATAAAATGGACTGACAGTTAAATGACTTCAACTTAACTTCTGTGTATATGTTGTCTCCTGCTTTTGTTTAATCTGCCTTTGTACTTTTCAGGTCTCAAGGGTTGCCTATAGCATCTGCTCTGCCGTCTGCATCCTGTGCAGAAATCTGAAATATGCCTGTTAATAAGCTTCCACACATTAACTGATTAACACATAGAAGTTCATGAGCCTTTTAAAAGAGACACAGAATCACTGTGAAGTTGAAAACCAACACTGATGATTGACCTTAAACTCTAATTATGTTGCTTCCTCTGTCCTAAATAGTTATATGACAGTACTTTCTACTTCCCTGATTGAGGGAAAGAAGTGACAGTTGGAGAGACTACAAGGTCAGGAATGAAAAGGAGAAAGATTTGTTTGTTTGCTTAATTTAATTAAGAAATGGATTTTATTTTTTTTTCTGAAGGTTGTGGTGCAGTCAGGCTACATTTATGAGAAGAAAGAACTGGTGCCAAGGTCCTGCTTTGTTGCAACCTATATTATAAACATGGGTGAAAGCCAAATTATGCATACACAAGAAAGGGTGCAAGGATAGAGGTAGAACTGATTCTCTTCTCCATATTCGTTATTGAGGTAGAGGAAACAAGTTACACATTTATTTCCATAATTGTCATATAACATAAAGGAGACAAGAAACTTCATGTTGCTCTGACTAAACAATAGATGGTCTGGATTTAAATGGATGTAGATGATTTTATATTTCAACATTGATGAAGCAATGAGATCAGGTACAAATTAAATATGTATATACATAGTTAAAAAAATACAAAAATAATATGCTAGATTTGTTAAATTTTCAAAAATATTTACAAATATGGAATTATCACTTACTGAATGTTATTCCTAGATGGATCCCAGAATTTCCTTTGATTTTATCTATTTCTTTTATATAAATGTTAGAATCAGTGGTAAAATATTCAGATGGTCCAGTGCCTGGGGACTGATAAATATTAAACATGACACCAAATGGTGCCAGACATAGATTTATAAATCAACAAATAATACATATTTTACTGTAGGCACATATAATTCACTTATCTAAGTACAAATACTATGGGACCTTTCAGAATGTGAAGATTTTTAAAGGGTGTGGGGATAATGGTGGGTAATCTGCTGGGCATTGTCTTTTAAAACCTCTTCCTCAGCTGAAAAGACAGGTATCTTCCTGAGTGAATGAAAAGCAAAATCTTACAGAATTAGGAACAGCAACAAATCCAAGAAGAGGTAGGGTCCAGATAGTGATGGTCTCATGTTTGGCCTTAAATACCCCTTGGCCTTCCTGGGCCCTTCTCCCAGGTGGGACTTCTGGTCATTTGGCCACTCAGGAGCTGGTTAGGGGAGTGTGGAGCACTGCCTCCAGAGTGCCATGATTGGCAGCTCTGCTGGGTTGGGATACAGGCTCTAGGGGTGGAGGTTGTGGGACAGGGCACTACCTCACAAGGGCAAGGCCCGACCTGCCCCTTCTGGCACACACGTGCATCTCAAAATGTCTCAAGACATCAACCCTTCCAGTCTCTCACACTAGTGAATCAGAAATTTTCAGGCTACAAAAGACACTACTGCTTTTATTTTTTTATTTTCCCTAGGAGAGACAGAATATCTTTCACTATTCTATCACCATCAATGTTCTGTCAATGGCAATATCCACTTTTATCTACTAATGATATAGAGGGTTTTTAGTTGGAGAACAGAGGATGGTCTTCTAGCATTGAACAGCTGAGTCCATCAGAGAGCTCTGAAGATATAGTCCAGCCCATATTTGACCAAAGATCAGGTTTGAATGGGCTATAAATGAAGTCCTGCAGAAAGATCAGTTGAGTCAGTTCCTCCTTGGAGCATTGGGCCTGCAGTTGAGGACTTTCCCCGTGGCTCAGGTTACCTAAGGTAATTCCTTGAGGTTGAAAACCCTTGTCTTGTTGGGTGAGTGGATTCTGGAGAACCTAAAACGTGTAGAGTTTCTAAGTCAGTCGGGTATTGTCAACTCTATCTGAGATCACAAATCTGTATTTAAATGTTGGCAGAGCTTTAATTGTTCTTCTTGATTTATCTGGTTTAACTGATTTGTAAAATAAATCTCATTTCAATATGTTATTTTTCTCAGTTTTATGAGGACGAGAGCCTGCAAGTATAAGACTCCTTCTAACCATCTGTAGCAGTCTACCAGAAACAAAAAATGATGGGGATTTTCAAATGTCCTAGGTTTCAGGCACTTGTTGTATACTTTTGTCTTTCAAATTCTGCCTTGAATTAATTTAAATGTATTTACAATGAATTCTAGCTTAATGAAGAATTTCTGACCAGGATGGGGAAAAGATTAAAAAAACAGCATTAGTTTGAAAACTATGGATGCCAACAAAGACAAATTTTTAATGTTCGTATTTAACATTGCACTGAGCCTGATTATTTCTGCCTGGGCTTATTCATCTCATTTACATCAATGAGTGCAGATGCATATTTGAATGAGTTTAATAAAATTCCTGTTGCATTACTGCACCACTTTACTGTTACACTCCTGTGCTGAGAAATGTCAGTAAGTAATTGGAGCATGTACTGGGGAATATATACCAGGAATGTTTCTTGGGCCCGTATCATGAAATGTGATTTCTCTTGCACACCAGAGGTACTCTCAAAGCAGGAACAAGAAATATGTAATGCTGTGTCAGAGCTTCAGAACCAAGTATTGCTATTAGCATACTTCATTTTCCAGTATGTTTATTCTTCCCAAGGCTTTACCACTACTGCATTCTATCCATATGTGCCTTCAGTACTAAAACCAAAATCTCTTCTTTTGCCTTTTCTTACAGTCACCTTTCATTAACCACTAAGATGATCTTAAATCTTATTTAAGAAATACCACTCTTGATACTGATCAAGGAAAAGCTCTTCTCGGTAAGTGTTTGTGTATTTCATCGACTGTTTCCTTTTAATTTATTGTGAACTAGAAGATAATGTGAATTTTATCCTGAATTGGGATTCACAGACAACATTCTTATATGAAATTATCTTCTTATAATGAAATTATCATAATCAATAGTTTTTGGAACTATATCTCAGGCAGAGAGATCTTTCAATCAATTATTGTCTTTTTTTCAAATGCTGAAAGTAATATAATGTCTTTTACTCATTCAAAAATAGCAAAGAAAAGAGGAAACTGGCAACCGTCTTCTGTGTCTTCCTGTGCTAGAAGCCCTAGTCCATATCAGAGGCAGCTTTTCTTTTTTGATGTATCTAACAGAACTTTTTTTTCTTGGAAAAAAAAGAAAAAAGGGAAGAACTGAATATTCTGTTTCACTAAAAATTAAAACTGTTTCACTGGGTTTGGGTTAACCTAGTTACAGGAATCATGCATTTCCATCACTGGTTTTAGAAAGTTTCAATTTGAGGTTTTCACTGGGGCAAGTGTTAAGAGCTGGTTATTAAAATGTTTAGAGAGATGCCTCTGCCTGAATTAAGGTGCAAATGATACCATATGCCAAAGTCAATAGTATGGATGTTATGTACCAGGAAATGAGAGAGAGAGACAAGAAGAGAAAGTGTGGCAGATTAAGTAGAAAATACCACCACGCTGTGGATCCCAAGGGCGTCCCGTTGATCCTCTCTGTCTGGTCTTCCGGGACCAGATGGGAACGCCCAGGTACCTCCCCTGGGAGTGCGGGGGAAGTTTGACGCTGTCCCTTGCAGACTGAGTCTAACAAACTCTCGATCTGTTGCATCACTTTGCATCATGTGCAATTCTCTGATGCAAAACCTCAGAAATGAGTCTGGGGAGCATTTTGATGATCTGGGGGTCTTTGATGGTTTATGACACCCCCTAAGCTGCCTCTCACATGAATGTCCCATGGATGTGGCCTTCCTGGGGTGGGAGGTTTTACAGATGAGCCAGTTTGTGTGAGGGAGGATGGGTGTTCTATACCTCTGATGAGAGGTTATGCCACACACCCCAAAACTCTCCACCTTCCTCCTTGGCTGGGGAGGAGTGTATGCAAATCTGGCCTCAGCAGATGAATCTGTGGGCTATGGCCTCCCCCACCCCAAACCCAGCCACAGATGATTTTCAGAACTGGTTTGGCTTTCCTGTGAATGCATTCTTCTCCCTCAGCTTTGTTTATTTCCCCCTAGACCTGAGATAATTGGACAATAGTGCTAACCTTTGGGGAACTTGTCTCAAGTTCCCTTAGGTGTCTTAACTCACAGTCCAAAGTTCCAGTCAGACATATTCAGGTAGGATTAGGCTTTGGTGGTCAAAGCTTCTTTATACAGTTTTGCCATAATGGACAAAACTCCTTCCTAACGATGTTTAAGCCATTGATCATAACATTTCAGTCTCTGACAGCAAGTAACTGCCCCAAATTTACTACAGGCTTTGGTTTCTCCACTTTTGCTCACTACATGAATATTTAAATATTACAGACTAAATTAAACTCTTTACCAAGAGAGATTGAGAATCCCTTCTCAAAAGAGTGATATGCAGATGCACAGCACTCTTCAAAGAAGTGGCATGAATTCCTTCAAATCCCTTCAGACACAAGAGAAAAGTAGAAGTTTTCCACAACCTAGATATGGATGCAAACCATTCTGCTGATGACTCAAGAGGAAACCATGGTGTTCTTACTATGTTTTTTCTTACATTAATGAAACTACTTTCCTGCTACCACCATTCTCCTAGAAAGAAAAATAAATTGTTATCTGAACTTATATAAGGTAACTATTTATTTGAAAATGACAGACATTTTTTTGAAAAGCATTAATGCTTTAATTTTAAAATCATTAATATTTCCATTGTGATTTTAAGTTTAAAGAAAAATATTTATTTAGATTTGACTCAAGAAGGAGAGAAGATTAGAACACAAAAGAAAGAAATCATCTAGAGTTGAGAATTCTGTTTTTTGAATTTTTTTCCTGGCAGCCAGGATTATGATCAGCTGAAGAGCAAAAGAGTGAAACAACTTACACTATTGTTATCTACTGCTAAATTTTTTGAGATGAAAGCTGGCTTATGTGCACCCAAGACTTTCATGGATTTGAAAATAAACCAGAGCACTTCATTAATCACTATTGTAGGGTCATGGTTAAAGTGCAGATTGGATAGCCACATTTGGCTAACACTCTCAATATCATCAGATAGATTTTTATTTTGTCACTTCCTGTCTCGTATTGCAGTTTATAATGATAATATCTTGTGGATATGTTTTGTTTTGATTAATAGGGGAGGATAAGAATCTGAGAAAGTTACTTCTTTTCTGCTGGTTTTGTTTGGGATTTTTTGAGTGGGGGGGGGAATACTAATTATAATTGTCCATTAAAAAAAAAAAAGGTATTCCTAAATGGAATCTAAGGAATTAGAAGTTAACGAAATCTCTCATAAATTTCTGATCTACTAAGGACTGACTGACATTAGGTGTGGAATAGGCCCTAAGTGTCTCATAAGTCATGCATAAACAGAATTCATTTTTCATTACTATTTTGGGATCTGGTTGTTATTGTTGGAGTTTTTTACACCTTTACACTGGATTATACATTTCAATAAGGCAAAAATGAGATTATAAGAACAACTAAAATAAAGAAATTTCTGGTAAGCCTGGTAATCGGGAAATGCATATAAATCTTGTCAGAATTGTTTTAACTGAAAGGGCAATAAAAATACAAAACATTCTTACAGAATCTAAACCACACTTACTTCTGCTACATGCATCTTAACTGTCAGAATCTGAGTATTTTATTGTGTTACAGATTAATTAGAATTATCTGGGTATTTTTACTCATTTCCATAAAAAGTGTTCTTTTTGTCAAAGAGTTAAAGAAAGTTTAAAAACTTTAACACAAGAAGAAAATTGTCAGGATTGCAATCAGTTAGAGAATAAAAAAACTTGAACACCACCACCCCCCGCCCCCCAAAATTATGACTAAAGAAGGTTAAAATTCTGCTCTTCAGAAAGGTATGCGGAGAACAATATATAATTCCCTTCCAAATGTGTTGTAAAGATAGAACTTCTCTTTGAGTATTTCAAAATGAAGTCCAGTGGTATAGTCAACCTGCTTATAGTGAAGGTCAGCACATATGTTTTCACCTTGATTTATATTTAATTACAATCTTATTCAGCTGCCAAATCACTGTGACTTCTTTGGTTGATTGCAATGGGATTAGGATAGGAATCTAAATAATTCAATTTTTTAGAAGTGTGTTTCAAAATCTAATGGTACATTGTTTTGGATATTAGGGCAGAGGTCCTGGGAAAACCAAAAACAAAACCAAACAAATAAAAAAAATTAAAAAAAAATATTGCAGCCTATGTAGTATCTTAAACAGTTAATTCATGGTCTGAATCATTGTTTAAAATGTCTTTTTTTTATTGCTTCTCCACATTTCTTCTCTTTCTATCAACTGAAATCAGTTACAGAGTAATACAAACATTTCCCTTTCTGCTCTTAGTGCACAGGTAAAAATTCCATTGACTACAAAAACAATAAGACCTACAAGAGGAAGTCAGTAAGTTCAGTAAATTTTAAAATGGCCTTTTTAAATGCATCATCAGCTTGCTTCTTTGTACAGGTTGAGACTGTTTCTTTTAGCATGGTTTGGTATGATTTGTCTAGGTTAAGAAAAGGAATCTTGATTGCAGGGTTTTCTCAAGTTTCTGACAGAAAGACTAATTTTTATTACTTACTGTATCCAGTAAGGCATTGCATATTTTTGCTGACAGTAAATGGCAAATACATTGTAGGCTCACAGTTTGTAAACGGAGACTGACAATTGCAAGGAACATACAGTTGCCCCAAAATCAAGTTATTATTTTGGCAAATCCATATAGGTGTAGTTTTCTGTCTGCAAAGGCTAAGACTTGATGAAAAGATAAATATTTTCTCTTATTTTCTCTGTTGCTGTCAAAATTGAGTTGCAGTTACTATATTCAACTCTACATGTTCAGAATAAGAAAAGCCCTCTTCCTCGGTATGTTTTGCCAACATAAGAACTTTGAAATATCCTTCCTTAGTCTGTAGAGAGTCGTGTGTCAATTATTATTATTAAAGTTCCTAACATAAGCCAAGTGTTTGTTACCTACAAAATATTTAAATTACATGTCATAAAATTTAGGTTTCCTGGAGCATTTGACTTACTATAGTCAGCATTACTGCCATTTATTTTTTGCTTGACAAAATTAAAATTTAGAAACTGAGATTCTGATTTTTTTATCCTATGCTAAAACATTAACAGCTATCTGAACAGCACATTTATGATTTCTTTTGCAATTAATGAGAAGATTTTTTTTTTCCAGTGGAGAGAAGGATCAAACTCTTTGTTATTTTCCATTTTCATGTGTTTTTTCCCCTGATGCTTCCTAAAAGAAGGCTGTAGGGAATTTCACCCTATAGCTAAAATAGCAGCTGTTGCCAACTCTTGGTTTCCATCACTGCAAATTAAATAGTGTTGGTCGTACTTTCTTATAAGCTCTTACTTGATTGATAAATTATTCTGTCACTAATGCCTAATATGCCCATTCTATTATTGTAATTTGGGACAATGATGACTTTCCTTGTCAAATCAAATAATTATAGGGACAGTAACAAGCAAGATCTGAGTGAAAACCAATGATAAAAATTAATATTAGTGTATAATTTTTGCAAGGTCACAAAATATTTACTTTCTTCATCCCTACTAGTACCATTTTCTTTTTTTCCATATCTCCGTGATTGCATAGGCAGATACATTTCTCTTTGTGGAAGTACTCCAGATATCTCCTGATATGTGAATGTCTTAGCAACACCTAGGGCAGTTTAATGCTTTGTAAAACTTATTAGCCATCATGTACTGCTAATAATTTAGTATACTGCTAGAACCAAGCCCATTAGTCTCACAGTGTAAGAATTTATCTCTTGTGCTAATGGCAAAATCCATATGTAGGTTTTATCTTGAGCTACTGTTATGCTTCAGCATTCAAGTTTGAATTATTTTTCTTCTTGACTGTAACACCACGAATTAAATATATGATAATAGATGACTCCACAGTGAATACATCATAATCAGGTACAGTTACACTACACAATTTAAGATGAATAGCAAGAGAGTCTCAGAAATACTTACTCAACACCATATCACACCTTATCTCTTAATAATGCAAAAAAAGGTTAGTACTTACTTTGCTTTCATCCTCAGGCTTCTGTAGGTGCTCTTAAGATACAAAGACTGAATAATTGTTCTATTTTTGAGGATCCATCAGGGTAGGGGTTGCTGGAATGGGAGGTTATGAATGAGACTGAGGTGAGATGTGAATTTTCTCATGAGAAGGATTTATAATGTGAAACTTTGGAGGGGCTTCCTCACCACTATATAGTTTATTCATTCTGTTGCACACAAAAGATGAAAACACAGATGCAGTCAGATGCTGAATTAAATTTCATCACTATTTGTACTTTATCACTATATTAGAAATACAAAACCCCCACAGTATAAAGGAGTTCTTAGTTATCTTTATAATAAACAAATATAGAGTATAGTAGTATGTCACCAGGCTACCACATTGCTTGTTATAGGAGAACTACATACAACAATTACATTTAATGTAATCCAACCTCCCATCAGGACAGGGAGATTGCCTTCTTTGAATAGTTACTTGTATGATTAGTTACCTCTGCATAATTTGCAGTTATTAGAGCTGTTTCAAAAGGTTTTAAGAATATAATCCTTTTTTGTTTATTTGGTTTTTAAATAATTGCTCCATTGTCATATTAAAAGAATGATATTATGAATTTTAGACTGAGCCATGAACCTTATGTAATTTTTTCAGGAGGGATTTGTTTGTTGGTTTTCTGTACATGCATTTAAGGTCATGATTAATCAATATAATTCATTCTGTTTGAGGAAAGGTATATTGCTGCACAGCACCAAGATGAGTTTAAACTGTTAAAAAAACAAACACACAATGAACAACAGAAATGAGTCTTCTGTACTGCTACCAAAATCAATTTCAATAACAATCACATTACAACAGCATGCTTGTAATACAGTAAAAAGGTCAGTACAATTTCTTGCCTAGTTAGCACTGAAACTTTCAAGCTTCTCTGGGCAGGAGTTGTGATCACAGTGTCTAGCAAAGTCATTTTTTCACAGACCTTGTGTTTGTCACATTATTCTCCACAGCTGAACAGTTTGTCTCTAGCATTCTTAACTTTGCAGCCTGCTTTCTTTTCTGTCTTGATTTCTTTCAGCAAAATTGATGATAACTGCATACTTCTTGTCATTAAGAACTGACATTGCAGGGCAGTAATAAAAAATGGCTGATTTTCATGCTACTATTTTTAAACACTCTACCCTTAAACCCTTTGCAGTTTTGTCACTGTAAGCTGGAAATGCTATTGCTCTATGGTTGCACCATCCCAAAAACCCCAGAATGTGCTTTGAACAGTCAGAAAAAAGAAATATGGAATGTAATTAGGTAACATGCTCATTGATTATGAGCTGATATCTCTGTTATGCTATAGAGGTCTGGGTAAAAGTGGAATAAGTAAGTTAACTCCCAAATAATCACTTCCTCTACAAATGGAAAGGATCCATCAGTATGATACAGAACACTTGCTAATGCAAGTATATTCGACTTTGCCCTGAGATAAACGAATAAGAGCAGCTCTTACCTACACAAAAAAAGAATTTATTTTTTCATATTAATTTAGGGTAATGTGTGATTTTTCTTGTGATTTAATTTTTGTTATCACTAACAGATTTTCACCCAGTTAAAGTTTTCAGTTAAGCACTGGAAAAGCATCTGAATTCTGAGAGGTTTTCTGTTACCCATTAAAATCAATTTTCCACTGATTTCAGAGAAAACAGAGCAAGTCTCTAATTCATTAATGCAATAGCTAGAATGAGTGTGGATGAAACTTGAAATTTATTTAGAAAATGCTACTTTTTATGATCAAATTTCCCAACTTTATGATAATGTTTCACAAAAAAGAACGGGTGAGGATGTTGTATCATTCTGGCTGTTAAATTTACTGCTCATTCTTATTTTAGAGTAGTAGTTTTTCTTCAGCTAGCTTGTTTTTTTTTTAATTATGTGCCACACATTGTGTATAAAACCTCTATTCTTTCCAAAGGGTGTAGCCTCCACTCATTGCCTACTAGTCATAGTAGTCAATGCTGTCATAAGAAACTGACACACAGAATGTCCAAATCTCCATTGTACATCAAAATTTTTATCCCAAAGGAACAGCAAACTTTAAAAAGAACTCCCACAAGAAATATTCTTACTTCTTTTGCTAAATATATTCAAATAAATTCTATGACAAAAAAAAAAACAATGAAAACCTTCAAAAGAAAACTGATAGAAGGAAAAAAATTAAAAGAGTGAAAGGAAAACAAGATATGAGAGGAAATAAACAGTATGTAAGAAATGTCCCATATGCTTGAGTATTAAAAATATTTGAATTTCTAACTTTTTTTACCAGTTTGGTAGCATACATCACAGTAATTTGCAGTAGAAACTATGGTCTTGAACAAGTTACAAACTTTTAATTTTTTTTCATGTTTTACTTATTTAAAAGAATATTGCAAAATTACAAAATATTTATGAAAGAAAAACCAGTTTCATTTCTTGGTTTCTGGAAAATTGGTCCTTGATTTTGTCCCACTGGTCTATGATTTGCATTCAAAAGTCATGTTACTGAATCCAGGACTTTTTATTACACCTCTGTTTCACTTATTTTCTTCCTTTCCTGCAATCTTTTACCATCTCCTGCTGTTTTGGAGAGGAAACTATCAGTTCTCCTGCCTATTTACCTTTATACTATATCTATTTGATGGTGTTATATTGCCTTGAATTGCTTTTGCCACTTGGGGTCTAAAGAGAGGAAAACTGTCTCCAAGATGATATTTCAAAAATTATTTAGCCAGCCATCATGCATTGTTTTCTGAAGTAGCAGCACAATCAGTAGATGATACAATAATACCAATGGGTTCTCAGATGTGATGTGTCCCATGCCAACAATATTTCTTGGTTAAAACCCTGCTGTTTCCCTTAAACATATCACTCTATTAGAATTTTCTGATGCTTTGTAACCTGAAAATAAAAAAGGAAAATTGTTTCCCAAAGTCTATTCATTCTATCCAATGACCAGTTCCTGCCTATACCTACACAGTGCTTGTACAGTAAGTTCCCAATCTGACCAAGTACATCTACAGTCTTTACAATATTTGTGTTGGAGAGTACAATATTGACTAGAGACAAAATAAGTGGCCCTCACTTCATCAATTTTTAGGTACAGTTTCCCTGAAAATTTTTTCTAGAAATTATTCTCTATTCTCCCATAAAAATTAGTTCTGTGTCATTTATCTAAGTGAGGCAGGTTTTTCTACTCTAACCAAAACAAACAAACAAAAATCATTAAACTTTCTGACCAGACCCTAAACCCCTGAAAAAGGCCCAGGCTGGCAACAAAGCTGGGTTTGCCGAGAAGTTGCCTTGCTGTCCTTGAGGTGGGTTCAGAAATGAAAAGTTCCTGGACACTGGTGGTGTGCAGGAGCAGAGCCCCATACACCTGTGATTTAAGGGCCAGTTTTCTTAGCACCACCTGGTGCTCTTCAAGTTTGGGTCATCTTAGTATCTTTGCAGGTAAACTATCACGATGTTTATCTACTACTGGGTGTCCTACAACCACTTCAGCCCCCTCAGTCTTGCTAGATTTGTAGTTATGATCTCTCTCTCTCTCTGTGTGACACTGGCATATCAGTCTCCCACAGTGAGGGCTTTCATTGTGAAGGTTGTCTTATGCTCAAAATCCCATATGTTAATTTGGATTTTTTTGGAAGTTAAGAGTGCACAGATTCAATATGCTAAGTCTAGGTAAAAGGTTCCTGAAATACAGGAATTTGGTAAGAGAAAAATAAACAGCTTTTTTAGAGGTCAGTAGATTCTTTCTCAAACCTTAGGCTGACACTGTTTGAGATCAGACCCCCACTGGCTTTTGCATTGCACTATTTTTCTGTGAAAGTGGAATTTAAAATTATAGCGTTAAACAAGCAAGGCACAGCTCTTGCTGCATGCACGTGTAGTCTTAAAAATCAGATGGATTATTCTGTGTAAGGAGGGACTGATTTGCAGTTAAATATATTTGCAGTTAAATATATTTTAACTACCAAAACTCCTAGCATTTCAAACTATTAGGTACCTTAAGGAGGTAGGAAGTAGCTTTTTTTGTGTACAGTGTAAATAAAACCTGTCCCTCATAAAGAATTCAAGAAATGCATTTTTTCCTGCAGTTCTTTCAATCTCCTTCCAGAACAGGCTTCTTCCTTCAGATGTGGGTGAAGAATGTAGCAGGACAAGGAAAACTGGAAAGTACATATGCCCTCTGCAAAGGTTTGGGGTTTTTTCCTGTACTTTTTCAGTGTTAGGGGTTCAATCTTCCCTCTCTATCTACTTTGTAAGTCCTGTACTTCTGTGTGATAAGTAGATGTATGTGCTCAAATATACAGGGAATGCACAAACTTGTCCACATTATGTCACATTTTTCACGTCTGTGATTTCAGAGTGTCTTCATCTCTCTGGAATGTTTTTATTGATCTGAAAATCTTACTGAGTTCTCTATTGTAGTAATAGAGAATTTTTTATTTGGATTCCATTGAAACTTGATGTATTTCATAAGTAAGATAAAACTAAGTATCCTAAGCAGATCATTTGACATAGGACTCTGGATACACAGTACTTCTGAAGGTCAGCAGTGGCTGATGCAGTACATTCTGTCCATGTCACTGACTGGACCACAAATCCTTGTCACAACACAGTTATCTCTGTGTTCTGGTTATTAATTTTTCCATTGGCAAATTTTTTAACATGTCACTGAAGAAAAGATTCAGAATGTATCAGTAAGCACCACCAGGTTTGTGAGAGAAAATTGGCTTCCTGGCTGCAGCTGAACTGCTTTTCCTTCATGTCACACAAGCTGGATATCCTCATGGGTTCTAGGGGCCCCCAGGACATGGGCCTTTTCTTCTTCTCCCAAACTCTGGAATTCAAACAAGGGTTGTGGAAGGCTACCATCAGCAACTAGGTCCAAAGTAATTTGAAATCTGAAAGGTCGAAATGTTCAAATACAAAGCTGAGACGTGATTCATACAAGGAGTAGAGGAACTGGTTGTGGGTAGAGGAGTGACACAGGGAATAAGACTTAGGCCTTGCTGGAAAGGTCTGGCTGCAGCAAAGGCAGGAAGTCCAGCCAGGTTAAGCTCAGAAAAGAAAGCGTTGAGGTATATGGTAGTATCTAAAATCTGTGCTAACTTGTGACATACTCCTGTTTCTGACAAAATTACAGAGTAGAAAGGGTGTCATACAGCGAAGAGCACTCTTCATACATTAGTTTGATTTTAAATATGTTGGCTTTCTGGGTGATCAGAATAAATAAAATTAGAATAAATTGGAAATATTGACAAATATTATTTGATTTTCAGGTAGAGGCAAATGGAAAAAAATAAACAGATGTCTTAACTCATATTCATAATTTATTGTAACTACTGCCATTGATTTGGGATGCAGATGAGGCTCTCTGTTTGCTCCACATTAACAAATTAGTGTAAGGTGTCCTTTTTGATGTAATTTTTCTGTTTGAGTGTCCTGTGGTACACACTCAGGAGTGCTTGCAAGGCATTCAATGTCCTGTTCAAAAGTCGCTCATTTGTGCACCTCCAGAGCACTCCCCAGCTAAACAGACCCAAAGAGTTCCAGCAACTGGCTCCCTGCATAAGTTGTGCATGCCCAGAAGCACCACCTGGTACAAGATCCGTTCCACCTAAACACACAATGTGGAAATTAAGTCTTGGAGAGATAATGGATCATGGCAAATGTAATCATCATTTCCTCTTTGCACTCTATGAGTAGGTAATAGAAAGTGATTTCATATAACCACAGGATGGTTGATGTCAGACAGAACTTCCAAGGGTTATCTGCTCAAGTACAGCAACACAGAACCAGCTCACCAGGACCAAGCGCAGACGGCTTTTGGATACCTCCAAGGAGGGAGACTCCACAGTCTCCCTGGGCAACCTGTGCCAGTGTTCACATCCTGCCAGTGAAGAAGTGTTTCTTCATATTCAGAGGTAACATCCCGTGTTGCAGTTTGTGCTTATTGGCTCTTGTCCTGTCACTGGGCACCACTGAAAAGAGACTGCCTCCGTCCTCTTTGCATCCTCCCTTCAGATATTTGCACACATTAATAAGATTTCCCCCTCAGCCTTCTCTCCCCCAGGCTCAACAGCCCCCATGCTTTCAGCCTTTCCTCAAAGGAGAGATGCATCAGATCCTTAATCATAGGATCATGGAATCATAGAATATCCAGAGTTGGAAGGGACTGACAAGGATCATATAAGTCCAACTCCTGGCCGTTCACTGGACCACACCAAGAGTCACACCATGTCCAAACACATCTTAAACTGTCAGACTTGGTGCTGTGACTACTTACCTGAGGAGCCTGTTCCAGTGCCCAGCCACCCTCTGAGTGTAGAAACCTTTTATAATATCTAACCTAAATCTCCCCTGACACAGCTTCAGGCCATTCCCTTGGGTCCTGTCACTGGTCACCACAAAGAAGATATCAGTGTCTGCCCTTCCTCTTCCCCTCACAAGAAACCTGTACACCACCTCAGTCTCCTCCAGGCTGAACAGACCAAGTGATCTCAATCACTTACCCTCAAGACCATCTTTTTTGCTCTACTTTGGACTGTTTCTAACAGTTTAATATCTTTCTCATATTGTGGTGCCCAAAACTAATATTTTATTTGTGCACTTTAATATGGCACACAATATTAAAGGTGAGGCCACCCCAGTGCAGAGCAGAGCAGGACAATCCCTTCCTTGCCCGGCTGGCGATGCTGTGCCTGATGCCCCCCAGGACATGCTTGGCCCCCCTGGCTGCCAGGGCACTGCTGACTCACATTCAACTTGCCATCAACCAGGACCCCCAGATCCCTTTCCATGGGCCTCTCATTCCCCAATCTGAACATCCATACAGAGTTGCCCCTTTCCAGGTGCAGGATCCAGCACTTTGTTAAACTTCATACAGTTAGTGATTGCCCAAGCCATTCTTGTGGCCTTTTTCTGGGCTGTCTCCAATATGGCCTTATCTCTCTTGTGCCGAAGATCTCCGATCTGAATAAAGTACTTTTAGTGTGGCCTCACCAGCACTGAGTAGAGGGGAAGGATCACCTCCCTCAACCTCCCGGCAATCCTGAGTCTGATGTAACCATTTGCCTTTGCAGCAGAGGTGTGTTGCTGGTTCATTTCTACCATAAGCATAACATAGCTTTTTATACAGATATGTTCAGGTTAGAGGAAAATGTTAAGAAGTCATTTTGCATCCAGAATCTAGTTATGGCTGTATCTCAACTTCAACCCAGCTGATAACATTAACTATGTAAACAGCTAACATCTCCTACAAGAAAAATGTCTCAATTCAATAAAAGCCAAATCAGATAAAAATCCCTGAAGAAATTAACTGGAAGTGAAAAATACCAGTGCTTCATTAGCACAGAATTACAGCTTCTAGATGTGTACCACAAAAGTTCAGTTCATTAAAATGCAGGTTTCTGAAAACAAACACAATCAAATCTGAAAAGTATTGGTGCCTAGTTTTGTCATTGCCAGTAAATGCCGCTCACACAATAAGCAGTATATACATAGCTTCTGTCTTCGAAGTGTGCTGAAAAGGAAGGTGCCTACATTTGCCCTGAAGTCAAATGCTGAGGGTGACTTTAGACCATACAGTGGAAGACAATGTAGTTTCCAAGGCCTATGAAGATGAGAGCCAGTATAGCTGTATAACCACTGCAGTCTGGAGAGAAAAGATTTATTATTTTGGTGCAGGATTGTGTGAATGAAGCTATATTTCTTCCAGACTGAATCTGGCTTGTATCCAGACATTTCAAGCCCACTGTACCCTGCAGAACTTTGTAGGGTCACATTAGTGAGTATAAAGGCCCCACAGACATCCCCTTAGTTTAATCTACACAGATACAAAAAAATCATTCCTCTCCAAGTTACTTCTATTTCTTAAATCTACTTATCCTCATAATTTGCAACTTTTCTCAGGCTACAAGTCTTGAGATACCACCTACTAAACTTCACTGAACTAAAGATATATTTTGGTCTCTGAAATTATAACAAATACATCATGCAAAAATGCCTCAATATTTATTATGTTATATATACCAATTTCTTGCAGAGAACCAACATAACATTGTCTTGATCAAATTCATTGTACAGCCATCAAAATATGAGGTTGAAATTTCCAAAACTTTGAATTCTTACTTAAGTAAAGACATCAGAAGAAGTCCAAGGTAGAGGTCTAACAGTAATTAATTCATTTATTCTGCAGCTATCACTGGGTATATTGTGTTCTCTGTGAAACTGTGAGGCCAATATGGCTAAAAATAACAGTATGACTGACAATATCTTGACTTTATTTCATACCTTTTATATAAAGATATGGAACTGTGAATCTGTGATATTGTGAGCAAAGTAGCAAGGGTCTGCTACAAAGCAGTCCTAAGTCTGCATATTTATAGAAACTGTTAGCATATTTTGCTAACTATCAAGGATTCAATAATATGCATGTTGGTGTTTCAGTTTAATTATATTTGCAACCATTGTAAATATTTAAGATAACTTCAGTAATCTATTATAAATAAGCATTTTCACTTCGGCTTTCTGAAGACTTATTGCAATATGCAAAATAATGGACATTTAGTTTTTAACTACTGCTAAAACAGGACATATTAATATTCTTTCAAAACAAAAGAGGCTCTCATTATTATATGCATATAACATTCATTTCTGCAATCTATTTATCACAAACAAGAGGTATGAAAATATTCCTTCAGGAAACACAGTAAAGGAAGGAAAAAATTCCATTCAAATTCAAAGTTTAAATACAAAGTAAAGTCACATGATGCATAGATAAGGTACCATAGATAAGGGGAATGACGCACAAATCACGGGCATAGTTGGGAAGGTCTGGTTGAAGCAGAGACATCTGGAAGCTGACTACATCTGTCTTACTTTATTTGGTAGTCAGGTTGCTTCTTGCTGCATGGAAAAAAAATCTTGCCTTACATTCTCTAAGACCAGTGACAGCATTTGGAGAGCCTTTGATTTATTAAATCCAAGGGTTGCCTGAGACATTCTCCTTCAGATGGTACCTTCAGCAGGGAGTTCTCAAGGAGTATGCAGTTCTCAACATTCTGCAGAGCGACTGACAGTAGATCCATATTCCTTCCTACCTCTGGCCATATCCTTGTAGAGCACAGTGCATACATTCAAGGGAACAATGATGTCCTAATTTCCTCCACAGGCTGCAGCTGACTGACGGATCGTTATCTGTCTGTGCATGTTCTGCATATCTCCACCTACCTTATCTTATTTACTTTCATTAATAAATTAGAAAAGGCAGTTTAGCCCTGTCATATCCATGCTTCACAGTAAGTGTTCTGAGAGCACAGTCACTTCACTGGAAGAGACATTATTAGAAATGGATCCCCAAATGTGGTATCAGTTTTGGGTCTTAAAGGCTAAGGAAAAAAAGTCACCATAACCTGTGACTGCCTTTGCCTATTTGTTAGCCTTCTGTGATTCATAGAGTTTTGTCATCGAATAAGTTGAATTTTGATAAGAGAGTTGGTATTTCTTTCTATCATGCATATTCCCAGCTCTAACCCAAATAGAATTATTCTTTGAATCTTGAATAGCTAAAATGTTCACCTATATTTTATGTATATTTCTCCATTGAACTTATTCTCTTAAAAAAAGAGAAAAAATATGGAAATTAAAATAATCATTACTTTGTATAACTTTTTTCCCCACTTAGAATGGTGTGTGCTTGTTTGTTTGTTTCCTGACGATTTTAAGTAAATAGAGTTTGGATGACTGCATTCCTGAAACTGAAGTCTTTTAGGTTCCATCATCCAGCATCTATGAGACATAAACACTTTAACAATTACCATTTATTTGCAACCTAATCACATGGGCTCTAATAAACTCTCACATAGCTTAGATCCATACTGCTGTCTTTCATAAAGCTGCATAAATTTTGATATTTCCTGTAGCAAACCAGTAGTATAGCTCATATCAAAGACCTGGGAGTCCATACAGTAATCAAGACTAAATACTATCAAGTCCCAGTTGAAGTGGGATAATCAGGGTTTGATTAACCTGTCTAAACAAACAATTTCTGTAACAAGAGGGCTGGAGAAAGATTACCAAATTGTGAAAATGCAACATGTGTGTGAAAATGATGGGTAAGGTGGGGAATAAACAAAATATGAAAGGCAAAAGAAGTGTAAGTTAGGTACAAGATATAGAAGATGGAATCAAATTTTGCCTTACAATGTTATCTTCCAGGTTTGAGAGATGGGCTGTGCAAACCTCATGAAGTTCAACAGGGCCAAGTGTAAGGTCCTGCACCTGGCTGGGGCAACCGAAAGCAAAAATACAGGCTGGGAGAAGAATGGATTAACAGCAGACCTGAAGAGAGGGACTTGGCGCTGTTGGTGGATGAGAAACTCAACATGACCCGACATTGTGCCCTTGCAGTCCAGAAAGCCAACTGTGTCCTGGGCTGCTAATCTAAAGAAACATGGCCATCATGTCCAGGAAGGGTTCTGCCCCTCTATTCTCCTCTCCTGAGACCCTATCTGATGTACTTCATCCAGCTCTGAGGACTACAAGAAGGCCACGTGCCTGTAGGAGTCAGCTCAGAGGAGGGCCATCATCAGAGGGCTGGAGCAGCTCTCCTATGAAGACAGGCTGACTCTCTTCAGCCTGGAAAAGAGAAGGCTCTGGGGGAGACCTTGTAAGGGCCTTCCAGTACCCAAAGGGGTCTACAGGAAAGCTGGAAAGGGACTTTTTACAAGAGCTTGTAGTGATGGGACAGGGGGGCATGGCTCTAAACTGAAAAAGGATAGGTTTAGCTTAGGTATCAGGAAGAAATTCCCTGCTGTGAGGGTGGTGAGGCATAGAAATAGGATTCCCAGAGAAATTGTGGAGTCCATGTCCCTGAAAGTGTTCAAGGCCAGGTTAGATGGGGTTCTGAGAAACCTTGTCTAGTGGAAAATGTCCCTGCACATGACAGGGGGCTTGGAACTAAATGATGTGTCAGGTCCACTCCAATACAAACCATTCTTTGAATCTATGATTGCATGGTTGTCTGATTTAGGGCCTTCAAATGAAAGGAAGGTTCATAGCTGAGGAACTAAAAGTTATATCAAATCAAGGAAAGAAGAGATGAATGGAGGAAAACATTCGTGTTCTGAGAGAAGTTTTCAATTTAATTTCATCTCAGAAAATTATTTTGTGCTTTGTGTTTTGCTTACACTAGAAGCACAGCAAAAATCTTTAGCTATTTCAGAAGAGATGATGTATTTTAATGTTGTTTTGAAATCTCAAATGCCTTTATTTTGTTACAGTGTAGTATAAATTATCAGAATTGGAACATAAATTGAAGTGAAAAGTTCTAATAACATTGGAGTAAAATATTTTGATTTTGTTCATATAATCTATGAGCTATATACCATGTAATTTTTTTCCTGTAAATCATGTTGTCAAAATTTGACATATTCTCTCAAAAAAAGAAGTTTTAGATAAAACAGCTCTTCTTGATGGACAGCTTCTTCATCAAAAAGAAAATTCAATTTGCTTTTCCTGTAGGAGTTGCACACCCAAATTATCTCAGAACTAGGAATAAGGACATGTTGTATTGGCTTGAATATTGATGGGACTGGAGCAAAAACCTGTTTCAAAATCAGAAGTAAATAATTATGGGAAAATATCAAACAGTTAATGTTGTTTGTGATTTAGCAATAATGTTGCTTGTATGTCAAACATAAGTACTTTCTGAATGTCTTTGTTTCTTTGAATCTGAATTTGGTGATTAGAGGTTGTTGCTGCATGTGTGCCCTATGATCAGTGGAATCAAGAATCTAATCATATGGATCATCAGCAGCTCTGATCTACTTCATGCCTCTTCCTTTTGAGACTCCTTCTAAGGTTTTCTTTTGAATCCCTTATCCACGGGAACTGCCACTTTACTTTGATATTGTGAGCCATGCCCAGTTGAGTTCTGTGTTTTTCTTGCCCTGTGTAGTCCACAAGAAAAAAAACCACGTTTTTACAGGCTTCTTTGTGTCATTATAGTTATAAAGAATAAAAGCCCAGTAACATGCAATTCATATTCATAAGGCAGAATATACTTTGGGGCACAGTTCTTGTGTGACATTCCATATCCAGCATGTCCTAGCTCAGCAAGAATAGTAAAGAGAAGTTGTTTATATTTTGATTTTCCTAATTGAAAAATTGATTGTTCTCATAAAATATTTCCAAGTAGCCAACATACCCCTAATGGAAGGACTTTACTAAGCCTGAAATGTGCCTCAAATGTTTGCTTAAATTCTGCTGGTTTTAAAGATTTATGTTTATTAACCTCCTAATTGATACATGTTCAAATAGTTAAAAAAAAAAAATTAGTTTTAAAATTTTATTTTTAAAGGAAAATATTATCACTTTGCTGTTAAATATATGTGTTAAGAGGTCTGCAAATCCTTCATTTCTACCAGATAGTCCTATTGTGGGATATTGGGATGTTCAGCACCTCTTTTGAAAATTATCGGTAGAAAGACGTATTAACAATTTGGATAAAATAAAGTCTGCTCTGAACTTTCACCCACCAGTGACTATAACTCACATGTACTAGCTAAAGGAAACCATACAACAAAATGTAGAGGCGAATCAACTGTTCAGTGGAAAATCAATATCTCCTTGAAAATTGCAGTTGCTTAATTTGTTTTGTGTTGCAGCCTGTTTTCCAGCATTGTAGCATATTAGTACCTCACTACTTGACTCTCTATTCATGGCACATTATATCTTGGAAACCTCAGAGATTTCAAGACCTGAATCTAGAAGCAGAGAAGCACTGAGCAATCTGTGCTTATTGCCAGAAAACTACTGTTCTTAAATACAAGTCACGAACTAACCTTCCCAGAGAGATCCTGCCAGGAGTGAATCATGTTCTTAAGGGTCTTTTACAACCTAAATGATTCTATGATTCTATCATTTTGCAAGAAGGCCAAACACTGACATTGGAAAAGAGAATAAGATGACTTCAAAGAGGAAATACTGGTTTCTTGTGAAGTTTTAGGGAAGCTTGTCAAGACAATTTGTATCCTAAGGAAAAAGAAAATAAAAATTTAGAAAAGAATTACTAATACAATATTTTTTCATTGACTGAGAACTAATTCTACATTTAGCTAAATGAAATAAATTGTATATTTACACAATCTGTGGGTCTGTGGATAAATATGACTATAATACCTTTATCTGATCTAATTTCCATTGTTTGGAAGGTAGGCATTTATGGTTCAGTAGGAATTCAGATAAAGCTGCTTAAATGGTATGTTGGACCAGGCCAACAGACTCTGCTTCACGTCATATCCCTAGGCTTTAAGTTTCCTATCAAGTTATGATACAATTCATTCCTATCTGACATTCCACATTAGTGTAACACAGCAACTGAATGATTTCTCAAATGATTTCTCTCCCTTTGCTTTTTTTATCATGCTGTTTAGGAACCAAACTCAAAGGCAGTTGTGTTGGTTAGAAGCTCCCACGTTATCTATACATACATGTTTACTCAGGATAGTCACCAGAGGCTGTACGTCAGCATCACACACTGCAGACCAGTGCAGTTAACAGGCCTCATGCATCTACACTTTGTGGCTAAATAAAAATGTGATTGCAATTAAAGAAAAATAAAAGATGCTGAGCAAATTTTCATTTACCTCAAGTTCCAAAAAGTTTAAATTGTAAGACTCAAAGATCTAAGGTTTTAGAGTTTCCCCTCCCCTCCCCCTCCTTTGCCTTTTGTTCATGAGTTCTTGGGGTTTTTGGGGAGGTTTTGGATTTGGGACCTTTTTTTTTTTTTTTACTGCTGTATTTCTTCTTGTCTACTTGTATGCAATTTCAATTAAATATGGGAAAAGAAGCTTTTGGCTTTTCTGTCTCCAAAATATGCTGTTCTTGTCAATTCACATCTCTATCATAGCGTTTCAAAAACTTCTTTAGTTATGAACATCACTGCCTACAGAAAAGGAAACACCTACCAACACACTAGCTGGAGCAGTTATAATTGTTTTAAGTTTTATATAATTCTTACACTGCAGACCAACTTCAGCCCAGAAGTCTAGCATTGTTAGAAGAAAAAAGTTGAGTCATGCAGTTATCTTTTGCACAATAAAATAATTATATTTTTAAAAATTATGAAAATATTTGGTTCATGTTATATTTTTGCATTACTTCTAGAATTTTGTTTAATTCATAAGGGAGCAGGTGGGAAGTGTTATCACTTCACATTTGCTCTTCAGCAATTACAGTAGTGCCATATTTTAAACATCACTGTTTTGCTAGTCCAGATATTCTACATGAATGCTCAGGTAAAGACATAAAAATATATTATTTCTAAAACTTTCCTGGAAGGAATCCTGATATTGGTGTAGTCAAGTTGGAAGATGAGGGAGAGCTTGCATCAGCATCTTTCCTTGTGCTTGTACAAGCACAAGAAGAATATTGCATATGAATTTACTTTCACTGCCATGAGTAAGAAATGAATTCACTGAAATTGAAGATATCTCAATAGCATAACTGAAGAAAATTAATTCAAGAAATGGAAAATCATGCCAAGCTCATTTCTCTACTGTGGCAGCCAACATTTACATATCATCTCTTCTGCAGATCAAACTTGATCCTACAGTAATTTCATTCATTCTGTTCCTGGTAGAATGCTGTCCTAGACTGCCACCTTAATGGTGAAATATCTTCCATCTTAAATTTCAACCTGGTCATTTTATACATAATTATCTCTTCAGTTTTTTTGGTCTTTGTGTTTATCATCTTGGAGAACTCATGAGAAGTTCAGCTGTGTTCACTCTTGATCTTCTTTTCCTAACCAAGATACATCTATTTCTTTTAGCGTTCTCCAAAAAAAATAAGTCATCTATTTAACTGACCATTTTAGTAACTGTCCTTTTACTGTACTCCAGCCTGAATTAATCTTTGGTTAGTAAAAAAGAATGAGGACACACCAGTCTCCCTTACTTCTTCAGTTCCAGTGACCAAAATCACTTGAAACATTGAAGAACAGCATAAGAGATGATACTAAATGCAGAGGCAGATATCCACTCTGAGCTCACAGGAGCTGACAAAATACACCTGCTTTTACTGTTAGCTAAAAGTAGAGTGTGGGTGCCAAGCATATCCACAAGTGAGCCCTCAAAACCTTTACATTTTACCAGTAATTAGTAGGAGTCATAAGCATTAGAAACTGTTTAGAATGAATAACAAATCCCCCAATAAATCCTCCAGCAGCAGTCTACCCAACCATTTCTGAAAAAAAGTCATACACACAAAAGATGTGCTTAAATATTTCTTTTCTTCAGACATCTATTTTCTTGTATATAAAGCTGTTTGTTTTAATTTTGAAATAAAATTTCCTAATAAGGCACTAATGATAAATGTTGCTATGCTAAACTCTTTTAAATTCCTCTGAACAATATCAGCTCTGCTCTGTAATATAATTGCAGTAATTGGCAGTAATACAATCAAGTAATACAATAATATAGTAATAAGGCAATTGGCATGGATGTTCTGAATTACTAAGTTGATGCTCCTATCAGTAATTATTATTAATTTTCCATATACTCAAGGAATTTGAAATATCAGTCAGATTATAAAGAACTGAAATTTAGGCTAGTTTGATTAAAGCTAATTCAAATATTTATATACTTATATATATCCATAAATATACTTGGCAATGTAAATGTGGCATGTTTGCATATATTTAAATATTATTGGCATAGCATTTCAATGTATATATATACACATGCACACATAAAACAGTATTTGAACACACAAAATCAGCACTCAGCAGGGCAGGCAGTGGCAACAATGGTATAAATTCTGTATCTGAGCACTAGATTGAGGGAGATGGGGATTCTCAGAGCCAGGGAAACCCAAACAAGAGCTGAGGATACAGTGGATACCATTAAAAGGAATGATGAGTGCTTGTATTCGGTGACTCTCCTTTAAGGGGCACTAAGGTGCTCATCTGTCAGCCTGACAGGGAGTCATGAGAGATGAACCTGTCTAAAATCAAGGCATCTATTTAAAGTTAAGGGTCTAGGTGCCTTTTACTAACAGACAAATGCATCTGAGTAGAACTAAGCCATTTACTATAGACTGAGAAAATTATTTTTGGAAAAAATTGCCTTCTGAAGATTTTTATTTATCTTTATTAACTATCTAGACAACCTGTTAACTTACTCTTACAGCTGTAAGTAAATAGTTGAATTCCACCCTAGTTCTTAAAGCTCAGGGATATGAATTTTCTCTGTAGAAAAGCTAGAATATGGTTAGGAAAAAATAAAAGAAAGAGTGAAATAATCAAATAGAAGAAAAAGGATGAGGGCAGCTAGAGAAAAAAGATGAGGGGAGGTGGAGAGTAAGAAGTGGTCTAAGGGATCCTCCAGTGTTTACTGTCTGGAGTGAGAATGAAGAGAAACATCAGGGAGTTGTACACTACAAATTGGAGTGAGTGTACCATGATCTAGTGGAGGGGGTCTTCTTTTAAAAAGAAAAGAAAACTTGAAAAAGGATTACAGTAAAAATTGACTGAAAGGAAAAATCTTGTGAGACAGAATGAGTAGGAGATAAAGAGATTGCCAGAAAATGCCCACACATAAATGAGTTTTCCAGAGCTGGATTATGGAAGAAATTTATATCATCCCATTTAACTAATAAAGGATTAATTTTTCTTTAACCTTTAGCTCCAAGTAATTCTTAGTCTGACATAGAGTACTACAGGATGAAATTAATCTCATCCAAACTTATCTGCCTAAAATGCAGTTTAAGCAAGTACTATCTCTATGATGGTGTGGGAAAGGCCAAAGAGCCATCTATCATGGTTTTGTTTGGCTGATCTTTGGTAAGATTATTCCCATTCTCTATGCAGAGATTTCAGACACACTTCAGAATTCTCAGAGTAAATCTGACAAACAAATATCATTTAATATTCTTAGACAAAATGTAGATTTGTGATGCTATACCTGTAATGTTGAGGTGATTTAATTAATTTGTAAAGAATATGAAAACCTTCTGGGGAAAAAGATTATGAAATTCTTTATTTGGGTACATATCCAATACCAAGTCTTTCAAGGAAAATTATGCCAGTGCAGTTCCCCATCTAGAAAACTCCTACCAATTTTTTCCACACTGGACATTTATATCCACTTCTGTCCTCATATCTTTTCTAGTGTTCATCATCACACAATAGACCATCTACACTGCAGATAAGATCCAAAGATGTCTGTATAATAAAAACCAATTTGTAGAAATTACAGTTCAATCAATTAGTAATTAGGATTAAAAAGAGAGAAAGAGAGAAGAATAAGAAAGTCTGTGTGTTCCCACTGTTACAGTTAAGGAACAGCGTGACTAATTCTGTCTACATCTTGCAGCAAAGTCCTCTGTCAGTGATGGGCTATTTAAAAGTTAGTGGCAAATTAGCTGATGAGAAAAGATGCTATTTAAACTTAAATGAGGAGTATAGGAAAAATGAAGACAAGAAGGATATGCCATGGTGTGACTGCGTCTCTAAGCGTGCTGCAGTAGCACGTGTATGGAGAATGGCCTTACTCATGCTAAAGTCATTGCTGGATGCATTCCCATAACAAAAAGTATTTTTGTACAGAGATGTAGCTAATATAGCCTTACAGTGCAATGCTTATTACAGCTAATTGCCAACGTGACCCTAAGAGCTGTGTCAATTTTGTTTTTCAAGGTAGTTCTATTATGACTTGGTACTGCTTAGTGCTCAGGTAACTTGAGTGACTCATTCGAGATCATAAAGAACCCTTTGAAAGAGGTTAGAGGTGATGCCATTTCTGTTCCTGTGGGTGATCTTTCAATCATAAGACTTTCGTGAACTTCCTGAGGTGCTGGCGTATTTAAATGCTAGTCAACCACATTAATGCCTTTCTTTTTTTAATGACTACACAAAAAGTACAGTCTACCTTCATTACAGAACTGCGTGTAAGATCTTGTTTTCACTCAGGAAAAGCACTATTTTAAACTATTTGTGAAAACAAAAATTCAGTAATATCTATCTAGATGAAACCTTCTCCAAATTAATGACCAAAAAAAAATTCAAAGCCACTAAAAGGTTTATTGTTGATCTCAACCACTTCAACTTACCAGAACTCCTCATCAATGTCAAATAGTTAAGTTCACATATTTTAGTTTTTAATTGCTCTTAAAAAAACTATAAAGCATAAATTATCATTTGTTCAATTTTCTTCTTTCTTAGTATTTTTAAAAAAATCTGCTTAATACTGGAAAGTCTCAGGTACATTTTCTTTATACTGTAGTTTAATTTTTTCACATAATTAAAGGCATAACTATTGTTAATTTACTTGCATAAAAAATTTTCTACAATGACTGAATGCAAGTCTGATTATTAATATTAATCTTTGACAAGACTTTCCAGTTTCTATGGAAAATGTCAGACTGATAAGTTTCCATTTTCTCTTTTCTTTCTTATCGGTTTCTTCTTTTTCAAACACCATTCTCAAAAAAAATAAAATCTGGACATGGAAATGTAAATCAGCTATATTGAATTTCTAATCTTATTAAAGCCATGATATGGTAAATAATTTTATGAAAGATAACACTGGCTAAGACAAGTCTTTATTTGGCAGACTCTCAAATTGCTCATCAGAGGACCGTCTATCAACCCTGGAACAGCTTAGGCAGAAAACAACTGAAATAAATCTGAAAACAGTCAGAAAAGATATTAAAGACTAAGTAATGCATTGCAAACATTGAACACTAATAGAAAAAAATTTTAAATGGCTATCTTTCTCTTCACAAATACTGACAAAATATTTTAACTAATGATCTGATTAGTAAATTGATTTAAAAATGCCTTTCATTTTCTTGTTTTGATTTTTCTGCTCTTAATTTGCAAACATTTGTCATGATGTGGACAGCCTAAAACTAGCTGGGAACATGGGTCCTGGGATGATACTATATATATTTATATTTTTATATATGTATGTTTATGTATATATAAATTTACACATTCATGCATATGTAAACTAATGTGCTAAATCAAAGAGCCATTTTTCAGGTAGAACTTGTACAAATATAAGCATACTTTATTAAATGTTATATTCATAAGTCATATTTAAGCAAGTTACAGAGCAACTTCAGTGGGAAGTTAGAGCAGCATAGAAAAAGTAGAAATTTGGGTGTGGGGTTGTTTTTATTTCTCTAGCAACAATCCAAATCAATGAGGCAATTAATCAATACAGGGGCATCTTCATACTTAGTAAAATAGAGTGTAGTTTCCTGCAAGAAAACTTGAAGTATTGTTCTTCCTAGTGAGATTACAAAGAGTGTGAAAGATTGGTTTATTGGGCTGATCCAGTGGGACTACTCAGTAAAACTGCAACTTGGATGGGAACAGAATGGACTACGTACAATAGCCCTTCTTCAGCAGCCCAACTCTCCATCTTTCATAGCCTCATACATGGTCAGTTCAATCAGTTTAGCAAAGACATATTTTGAGAGGTGTGTATTATATCTGGCTCAGATGGAGCTACTTTTTTCATAGCAGCCCATATGGGGCTGTGTTTTAGATTTCTGACCTGTTTCTAGCTCTGCCCCCACAGTGATAGGCTGGAGATGTGCACGATGCCGGCAGGACACACACAAAGGGCGGCTGACCCAAACTAACCACAGAGATATTCCATGGCATATAACACAATGATGAACAATAAAACTGTGTCAAGTTTAGGTTGATAGGGTTTTTCCCAAAGTAGCTGTTGCTCGGGGACTGACTGGGCATCAGACTGCTGATGAAAGGTGGTGAGTGATTGCCTTAGCATGACTTCCGGGGTTTTGCATTTTTTTTCTTTCTCTACAGTTATTACATTATCCTTATCTCAACTTTATCTCAACACAGGGAGTGAGTAAGCAAGAGACTGGATAAGGGCTCAGCTGCCAGCTGGAGTCAATATAGCACAGATGACAAGGAAAAATTGGTCTTTAACATTCTGATAAAAATAAAAAGGATTTAAAAATAGCTGGAAGGTGAAGTTAGGGTGGGAAAAAAAAGGAAACAACAAAAAAAGAAAACTCCAAAACCACATTGCTCGTGAGAATTGATACAGTGAGATTTAGGGTCTTCACATCAGTGTTGTTAACTAATGAAACAATTTTGCGAGTGATATACTGGAATTTTCTTAGTATGCATTTACTGAATCCAGATTTAAGGTCTGTGTATTTTTCTACCAGAGTCATGGAACTGTTGTTAGAATCACTTGTCAAATTTATAGAGCCTGAACTTAGCAGGAAATTAAAATAAATTCTTTCTCATATTATTAATCACTGATCCTAGGCTTTCTCAAATGCATATCAACACTAGGTGTGGAATGGTATTAGAGACAATTCAGGTCACACAGTTATTCTCTTAATCACTGTCACATATATTGAATGTTTCAGCAGCCGCTTACAAAATATTACTTATCTTTTGGCAGAATTTCGCAATGGTAGGCTGAAGTATGATAAATTATATTTCTTCTCTTTTGATTATAGAGGGTTCTGACAATACTTTGTTAGTTTTAGTACAGAGTCATCATTTGGTGTTAACCACAGTATTTATGAATCATACAAATTTTATGTATCATGCAAATTTGTTTCCTAAGCAGATAAAGAGAATATTATCGCTAGTGCTTCTGGTGGTGCCTCTAAAAATGTTTAGCTGGGGAGGATCACAGCATGGCACGCAGTGAACTGGCATGTGCACACAGCTGTGTTCGATGCAACACAGATTTCAAAGAAAAATAGCTTCCATTAAAAGATCATTATCAGTTATTCAGTATCAAGACAATACTAACAATTGTCTTTATTTAATATATTAAGAATTTATTTAGAATATTTAGGTGTTATACATTGGAAAACAGAAGAAAAAAAGGTTAAATAATTCCAAAAGGCCTTATAACTTGCTCATGTGAATCTTTTTACGCTCCATACAAGATGTCACAGCTTATCCATGTAAGTCTAAGGATAGCCTTCAAAATCTTCACAGATACATGAATACACAGGAACTTTTAACATATTTCCTCAACCTGCCTGTCAGCTTAAAAAGCCTGCTTCACTAACATGATGGAATACAGAACACAACTACACCATAGCTTTCTACCATTCTCTGCACAAACAAAATCATGGCAAGGTGCCAGAGCCTTCCAACTTCCTCTAACCACAACTCTCATTCCTCAGATCTCCCCAGTGCCAGTCAGTGTGGGAGTCAGAATAAAAAATGAAGTTGAGCCTGGGAAAAAAGGGGAGTGGGGAAAAGGTGTTTTAGTTTTTGTTCTTGTTTCTCACCATACTATTCCACTTTGCAATAAATTAAATTAATTTTCCCTAAGTTGAATCTTTTTTGCCCACAACAGTAATTGGTTAGTGATTTCTTTATCTTGACCCACAAGCTTTTTCATCTTATTTTCACCTCATGTCATGTAAAAAAGAGGAGTCAGAGAGAAGCTGAGGAATGAGAAACTCCTAAGTCAAACTTAAATGAAAGAAGTACAAAAAGAAATAACAGTAAATATTAACTAATATCTTCTCCCTCAAAAGCATCACCATTTCATTCATAGAATATTTTCATATCGATTGCAAGCATAATACCAGAAGGTAGTATGAAATTCACCACAAGAAATAAAAATGAAACTGTATTAAGTAATTTTTATAATTAAAAGATGGATTCTGCTTTACTTTAAGAAATTTGACTTGTCTCCTTTCCAGAGCAGTGATACAAAATGAATATAAGGACAATGTAGGTCATTACTTTAAAAAAAAAATTAGCAATCTCTTTGGCTTTCCCTTCATGTCATCCTCATTATCTCACTGAATTACACCACAGGTTCCCAATGAATTAATGTTATCAAGACTTTATCTCATAACCTTTCTTAAATATCAAGTGATTCTACAAAATCTCTTAATATTACAGCTGATCTTTTTACAACTCTACCAGAAATGGAAGATTAAAAACTTTAATTCAGCTAACTTTTTAGAAAGATACCATTTTCTTATTTTCCACAGTTTCTCAATCAAAAACAATTAGAGAGAAACTTATGCTAATGGTATATATGAGCATATCTGGCATAGGTCACTAAGTGTCCTTTATAAGAACCATCTATAAGGCATCAAGCATATTTTGACTCAATATAAATGACAGAACAATATTTTCTTTGCTAATGTCATATTAATAATTTTAATCTTCTGGAAGTTAATCACTTCATGCTAATACAGTACTTGCCTCTCCCTATTAGGTGTGATCTTATGGTCTCGTTATTGTGTATCAGTCCTCCCACACATTCTTGCTAGGGTTCATTTTTCTCATAAAGTTTTTTCTGCCCTGTATATGTCAGGAAATTTAGAATTAGATGCTGGTGTATTCAGAATTCGTTTACTGATCCAAAGGAATTATCCAGTATGCCATTCGATATGCAGAAAACAAATGTGCTGTGAAAGAGTACTGCAGTAGACTTGAAGTTCCTTATTAAAAAAAAAAAAAACCCTTTGACCTGAAGAAAGCAAGTGTTAAATATAAGGGATTTATAGTAAATTTATGAGTAAGAGATGAATAAGGCATGTGACTATATATGAATAAGAGATTGATAAGACTTATATGAAAATAGCAGCTACATTTAAGAAATCATAAGAATTCATCTGCACTGTGCATTGTGGCCTTTTCGCTACAGGGGTAGGAATATTGTTTACATGTGCAAGAAATTACTAAAGCCCTGTGTTGGTCTTGACTGTAGGCAGAAGTGTACGTGTTTAACAGCTGCTTCTTCTTATGAACGAGTCCAGATACTTTCTTTGTATTTGGCCAGTTGGTTAGTCTGAATTTCCCTAAAAACTTAGTAACTCTAAGGGCCCAAGTGTTTTGTCCTATTCAGCCTGGATCTTCCGATGCTGGAAACTCTCTTTTCAAGTGAACTGTTTTCTCATTTTTAAGCAAGTGATATTTTCACTTTCTAAGAAAATTCTACCCCTAGTTTTATTCATCTTTCCTACACAACATTGAATAAATTTTCCAATATATTCAATGAAATATTGAGTATTCATCTATCATGTCAATACATACATATAATGCTCATCTATGAAAATAACATATTCAGTGTCAACATCTGATTTGTTGCCTTTCTTCCTTTTTCCTTCCCTTTCTCTTCCTTTATTTTCCACTAAAAAGTTAGTGATTAGCATAAAAACAATGATCTGATTTGTGTAAGAATGAAAAAAAAGTGATCTGTAAGGTACAATGCTTTTTTAAATTGTACTATCAAAAAAGACATCTTCAAACTGTTATTAGTGTAAATCAACAAATGATTCATCAGTTACTTCTTGTATTAAGGGAAGCAACAAACTAAAACTTTCAGTAAAGGGCAAGTTCCCCAGAACTTTTCCATATTGTATGCAATAATATAGCTCCAGAACATTTACAAAGAAACATAATTAACACGCAGAATGAAACTGGTATTTTTGTTGGTCCTGTCTCCAAGACAGAGAATCTCTAAATCACAATTAACATTAATGCTCATCAAATTCTTAATACGGCAGGCTCTTCTGTGACTACTTTCACTGTTGTCAGTCTGAAGCCTGGTTTATGCTCCTGACATGTCCTCAGAAGTACATTTATAAGTGTGTTAGTAGACTATCCCAGCAAAATACAAGCTACCGCTATTCTCTACCAGCTGTGATAATCACAACAGCTTCTCACACAGCTTTATACAGTGGAAGTGCTATATCGAGAAAGGTAACACTAAGTTTACAGTATGTTATGTCATATGACAAGATGTTTGCAAAAAAAAGTTTTTTCAAAGCTATAATCATATTTTACAGACAGCAAAATATTGGATGTCAAGTGTTAAAGCCTTATCAGTTTATCTCAAAAAGTACAGAAATATAAAGATACATTGGACATATGAAACTCTCGTTTCTTGGTAAGTTTGAGAAAGACTAATGATTATATTTCTCCTGTATCTCCACATACTATATATTTGCTACACATAAAACAATTTAGGCCGATAGAAGAGAGGCAACTAAAGAAGCAACCAAACTATGAAGCACACCCTTACGCAATTAAGGAAGTTAAGTATTGTGTTTATAGTTCCACATTTTTGCACAAAGGTACAAAATATAGTTTTTATTACTGCATTACACTAAGGATCAGGAGATAATTATTTTAGAACCACAGAGTCTGAGTTGATTTAGTTCAATAAGTCTTTGAAAGAGTTGAGAGGTGAGAAAGATGAAAGCATTTGAATGAACCAGTGAAAAAGGGTGCTTCAGACTGAGGAAAGATTTTATTAGACTAACTCCTCTGACTGGAAAAGAAAACTAGAGAGGTCTTCCTGGTAGTATGAACAAAATCATTTGTTGAGACACTTATCTGATAGGAGTATATTCTTGGTTTGGGTAACTTTTGTCTAAGCCACAGATAATCTTACAAGGTTTTTTCCCACACTGGTTTTGGTAGGGTCACTTATCTATAGGTTGTGATTTGTCTTTGATTCCTGTATTTTCCTTCATACTTTTCTCACTTGTTTGTTACTTCTCCATATGACATTTAAAAGATCCACTATTTTGGCTAAATTTGTATGGTGGTTTGAGATTAGCACTTTTTATTTGATGCTTTGGGTTTCCTTGTGGTTTTTCTTTTTTTGGGGGGGTGGGGGGTTGTTTGGTTTGGTTTTGGTGGTTTTTTTTGTTTGGGTTGGGTTGGGTTTTTGTAGTTTGTTTGTTTGGGATTTTGGGTTTGTTTGTTTGTTTGTTTATTTGTTTTGGGTGTTTGGAGTGTTTTTGCGGGGGAGAGAGGAGCCGGGCTTTTTTGTTGTACAGAGTTGGGAAGGAGACGCTGGACAACAGAACCACCGAAAGGGACCTGGGTGTCCTGGACGATGGAAAGTTGAACATGAGTCAGCAGTGCCCTGGCAGCCAGGAGGGCCAACCCTGACCTGGGGGGCATCAGGCACAGCATCGCCAGCCAGGCAAGGGAGGGATTGTCTTGCTCTGCTCTGCACTGGGGCAGCCTCACCTTGAGTCCTGTGCGCAGTTTTGGCCACCACAATATAAAAAAGACATGAAGCTATTAGAGAGTGTCCAAAGGAGGGCAGTGAAGATGCTGAAGAGTCTAGAAGGGAACCATACAAGTTGCAGTTGTGGTCAGTTGGCCTATTCAGCCTAGGAAAGTGGAGACTGAGGGGAGACCTCATTGCAGTCTCCAGCTTCCTCCTGAGGGGAAGCACAGGGGCAGGTACAGATCTCTCTGGTGAGCAGTGACAGGACCTAAGGCCTGAAGCTGATTCAGGAGAGGTTTAGGTTTGATATTAGGTAAGGTTTCTACACCCAGAGGCTGGCTGGGCACTGGAGCTGTCCACGGGATGTGGTCAGCACCAAGCCTGGCAGTTCAAGAAGCGCTTGGACAATGCTCTCTGGCACATGGAGTGAGTCTTTAGGTGTCCTGGGCAGGGCCAGGAGTTGTCTTTAGTTGATCCTTGTCAGTCCCTTCAAATTCAGGATACTTCATGATTCTGTGATTTCCCGTGACAAGGACGGGACACATTTTACCCCTCCTGGCACATATATAAAACAGACACTCTGAGGGGTCCTATAAATCAAGTATATGGTTACTTTAATTCTTGGTGATCTGAGGGAAAGTGTTAAATGCTTTGTCTTCATATTTAGAGCTACCTCCAGAATATTTTAAGATCTCAGTGAACTTTATCAGCATTTACAGCAAAAGAAGAAATTAATTCTGTTATCTACACAGAATTTTCACTTGGGTCATGAAAATCAATAGTGCCTAGGTTGATTAGATTTGGACTTCAATTAACCTTTTGACTTGAAAGTTACCAAATTTGGAATTAAACTTTATCACATTTTATATATATTTTTAGGTTTAATATTTTTATTGCTGTTTATTTGTAATGCAGGAATGCTTAAAATTGTGGTACATTTCCCTCAGAATATTAGGCAGTGTCCTAAAAACAAAGCAAAAAAAAAATCCAAACAAACGAGACCCACAATCAAATTAAAAGATCACACTCCTGTCTTACAGTTTGAAAATTTAATAAGGAAATGTATTTTCTGCAGCTCTTAGAGTAACATAAATCCTAACAGTTAAACTAGGACACAAGTAACTGCCACCATGCCTCTTTTTGTATTTCTTGTTGGGCTTCTTTTAAGACATTTATTCCTTTTGTAAATCAGATATAAAGCAAATAGGCAACTGTTGGATCCTTCCATAAATGATCATCTATACAACTGATGAAATATGTTATATATAAAAATACGTATGCATTTTCTTAATGATCATAAGAGTCAATTAAATTATTGAAGTATTGATGCAACCAGCATAATGAAAATTGTCATAAGGAAAAACTGCTCAGTTCATGTGTTTTAAACCAAGTCAAGATCGAAATGATTTATTGATTTATTAATGATTCATAATTGGTAGTCAATCAGTGATTCATTTAGGCTTGATATCAACAGTACAATATATAAACCTACATGTTAGAAGCTTAAAAAACACTAAGAAACACTCCTTACAGGCAATTCCAAAATGCTGTAGCCTCACACCCATGCACATGCATATAGAACTGCATGCACATTCTCTCACAGAAGCTCTGGGCTACAGCCACAAACACCCCCTCTCCTGAACGTAGGGGTTGTCCCACTTGCACACACCTTCTGTGGGAGATGTGGGTGTTCCATCTTTATGTGTACCTCTGCTGTTCCCAGTGAGGACATATTCACCCAGGGATGACAGGATTCAAGTTGTCACGGCATCCGATGGCTCTGGCTGGCCAAGGCAGAGGTCCTGATGTCATTAGGAGATTTCTAGCAGTGCATAAAGGGATTTTGATAACTGCTGTTTCCACTTACAGATCTCTCCCTCACAAATTTTACAACTTAAAATTTTGCGCCTTCTCATGCCATTTATATATATCTTTTCCAGCTCAGTCACACTTAATTTCTAAAGTCTCAACATAATACCCAAAATAGTCTAAACTGTCTGATAGCCATCTTCACCTTTAAATTGATCATTTTGGGCAAAGGTGCTCTCAGGAAGTTTAGGATGTCCCTTTCACAGCCACTATTCACATACCTGTCTGAACAACTGCCAGGCCAAGGGTGGGCAGTGGAAGTATCCTACAGTAGTGACTAGCATTACATCTAAGAAATTGCTTCCATCTACCTTGCAGGGAAAAGGAACTGAAACCTGAAAGATTCAGCTATGTTCAAAGTCAGATAGAGATTTATTTTAAGGTATAGCCCAAGAAACATGAAAAATATGCCACTAGTATTCTCTTCCTGTCACTGAAAATCAAATCCTGAAGTTCTCTCTTGTTGCGGTGACCCAGCCCACCTCGGGGCTGGATGTCATTAAATTGATCAATTTTCCTGCTCCTGACTTTGACCCCGAGGGCAGGTCTGAGGCCAGCTCAGAGGATGACCATCAGACCTAAGGCCATCCTCTTCTGGGTGATTGCCACTGCCACATCTCCTCCCCTCTTTCTAGACCCTTCTTTTGTTCTTTAGTCCTTATTGGTTCATCTATTTATGTATATTTATTAGCTTAATTGCCTATGTATAAGTTCCAGACAGTTCTCCCCTGTTCCTTTCCCTACTGGCACCTGTCACCCCCATCATCTCCCTATTGGACTGTTTCCCTTGGTTCCTCCCTCTTTTAGAGCACCATAAAAAGGCTTCTCGGGTTCCCCCCCTCCCCCCCTTCTCGTGCTTTCCCTTCAGCCTTGTTACTTTGTAATCAATAAAGCTGGATTTGTGGGCACCAGAAAGGTCCCTCTGCCTCCTTCCCCGCAGTCCCGTTGCTAGGCAACATCCAAGCTGCAGCCTGCTTTATCGTGCGCTTGTGGCAGAGCGCTCCGACCAGCCACGAGGACTGTGTCCCTTTGGTCGCGGACCAGGACACCGCCTTGCCTCCTGCCAGGCCACCGGGTGGCCGTGGAGTGACGCACTCTCTCAGTAAGATCTTGTTTAAACACTGAACTGGCTTGAAAGGATGGAAATGACAAGGGGATCCACATAGATTCTTCCCCATGTCAACCTTTCAGACACAGACCACAAACCTATCACCACTTCCAAATTTTCTGAGTATTTCTTTACCCTTGATGTTAGTATCAGTCACGTTGTAGTAACAGCCAACTTGAATAAACTTCATGTGCTTTATCCTAAATCCAAATTTTCTCAAAAGTTCAGATAGTCAGTTTAACCATCCGTGCACTGAGAAACATTCTGGATTTATTTATCAAACAAAAAAAGATTGTATTAAATAAACCCTAAAACCCTTCATAATTCACATATGCTTACTACTTGAGAATGAATAAAGGAAAAAGGACCCAAATTTTTTGTTTGTTCATTGATTTTACTGAAAATAATAAAAGCCTTTCAACCCTGCAGAAAATTATTGGTATAGAGATGTTCAAGACAAATCATCAGGCACACAGATAAAGCATTTATTCTGTCTGACATGCAGCACTATCAACAATAATTTAGGACAACCCAGAGGTCACACTCAGAGAATCTATATGTAACTGACTAAGAACTATTAATCACATAGGAGTATACGTCTTTACTTTTTCCTCCTTATATCTGTTTTCAAGTACCCTTCACTCTTTCAAATAAGTTGTCAGAATATAGTAATAAATTATATGACACCTACAACTGCAGTATGACTATATTTACCGCAGTTACAACTTTTGTAAAAGTGGATTGGGAGGAGAATGGGCATTAGTAATCGGATACAGAACCTTTATTAATGCTATGTACACTAGTAGCTAAGATCTATGTTACAAAGAAGTAACAGTAAGAATGGAAAGAAGTTTCATTTACAGAGCTTATAATCTAAGAGTTAGATACAAAATTAAATAAGTTAATGAATAGGCATTGGTAGGCACAGAGAACAGAAAATACTAAAAAATGTATATAAAGAAACTTCAAGACCTACTCAGGTCCTGGGTGCAGCAGAGACATCTGAAACAAATCAGAAAACAAATACATAGAAAACTGATTTTTATTCTGAATGCTTGTGAAAATATTTCTTAAAATATGATGATGACAGAATGCATTTAGTAGAAGAAAAGCACTTATTTAAATATTTTATATAAGTGAGATTTCTACACATAGAATTTTAGAGTGGCCTCTTCTAAAGTATATCTGATACCCCTTTTAAATAAAGAGCTGATTTTTTGGTCTTCCAGAATTTGGGTCAAAAAAGGTTAAGTTAATAGTAAATTAAAGTTCTGTAAACAGGGACCTTATGATGAGATTTCTGTGAGAAGTTCTGTGATAGTGGCATTGTTCATTTACAACTCTACAAAGCTCATTACAATTGTCAGTTTTACATAATGAAGGTTCTGTGATATATTAGAGACTGAATTAAAGTGGTTATGGCAATATTGGCATATAAGTTTATTTCTTTTCTATCTGACTGTAATTTTTAACTTGTGGTGACTAAATAGGTAATGTTGCTATGCACTCATAAAAAGAACATGAAATGCTTCCTTACTTCAACGAAGCTTAAGCAAGTTAAAGCACCTGATATGGTTATATTACATATATGCATAGATTTGGCAGCAACTGACAAATTCTGAAAAAAATTTCATGATACAAACTAGTAACTTCTAGTCACCTCCTCCAGGATATTATCTGATGTTGGGGTGTCCTGGCAACCCTGCCAGCCTAGGGTTTGGGGGGACAGACCTGCGCCTGAGAGAACCCCCCCGGTGTATGGTATCTGTATACAAATCTGTATTGGTTCTCCCCAGTTCCCCTCGGGTGTATGATATCCCTATACAAATGTATATGATTTCTCCCTTCCCCCCGCCGTGCCAGAGGTATCGGGTTGGCCCCGGGTTCTCTCCCTCCCCATTGGCTGTTGCTGTAAGCCCCGCCCCCCAGTCCCCGGGACTGGGAGAAGCGAGCGATCCCCAGCCAGACTGCTGCGGGGGACGGATGAATAAACATCTCCAAGTCTCCCAGCGTCTCCGTTCTCGCTCTCCTTTATTTCTGGGGTCCCGAGGGTCCAAACCAAATCCCCGTGGATGTGCTGCACACCCTAGAGGGATCCAACGGCCAGATAAGGGAAAATCACAGGTAGCATAGCCGGCTTTTAAAGTCTAGTCTAAAATCTGCCCTGCTGTGCAGCCCGGGGTCTTGCCGCCGTGCCGGCCGTGGCAGGCAGAGAGACAAAGAGACAATCTGACATCAAACTGGTCAGGAAATATAGTAAGATATTCTAAATGCTGCTGCCTATAACACTTTGTCATCCTGTCTTCAGACAATAAAGGATGATTCAATATGCTGCAACTGATATAAGGAATTTTTTGGTTGACAGCTGGTCCAAATGTCATTTGAGATGATGCACTTTTTCTTGTATTGCAAACTGTAAAGCAGTATCAGTTTCACACAGACAATGTGTTTTAGATTTGTGGCCTTTTAATGTTTGAAAAATATGCTTACAATGGTGTAGTGTGATGTATTGTGGTTTCAAATGCTACGTAACCTTCATTAACCCTACATGTTCTTCTATTGTGTATGGCAATAAATCAAAAGATAGCATCCCTGTGAGTTTCTTCTCTTTCCCAAATTACCTTATTCTTGCTATTATATCCTATGTGGCCTCTCATCCTACTCCACTTTCTTCTTCTCCTACTCTTCTATCTGACACTACACTCAGTTACTTTAAACTTTTTGTCTGTAAATTAGTCCTGTCAAGCTTTTTGTTTCACACAAAAGACTTAACCTTTTATCTTATAAAATTGTACACAATTTAAAGTGCAAAACTGAACCTCATAAAAACATACTTTGAGGACTGATTATCTGAACACTTTCTACCACTCATCAAGAAATGATGCCTACATTTTAATTACTTTTTTGTGACTGCATGTTTGTTATGTCTTAAGATGTTTGTACTTTATCATCTGATATGCTCACTCTGATGGAGTAATTACAATGGATAAGGATCAGTGTGTTTGCAAGACATAGGCAGGGTTGGAATAAGAGGGCATTGCAGATCAGAGTATAGATGCAAATTTCACTAGAGTTCAGTGTTTTCCAGCTCAGTCACTGATGTATTGCTCTTCCAGTTACCAAGAAATAGATTCATTTTGACAGTTTTAAAAGAAGAAATTACTCTTTCATCTTGATCTGTTGTGGAATAGGAAATAAATAGGAAATTTATTCACTGAGTTATTATCAAGGCTGCTGTTGAGAACTGCCCCTCATATGCTGATAATTCTGCCTGCTAAAGTTTCTTCTTGTCCACAAAACCCTCCTAGTGAGAAAGTGGAGGAGACAGCTTTCCCAGGTCAGGCTGTACTTTTGTATATACACTCTAAGTTGTTGAGAATATGATGTCAAAGCAGACAGGCTTAAGGATGAGTATAAAGGAAATAAATCATAAACAGTTTAAGCTTCATTCTGGAACAGACTCGGTGTCATTAATCATTCAGTCAAGAGACATTAATAAACATTCAAGGTTTGAATGAATAACTAGTGCCAAGCACTGCATGTGTGCCAGACTCTCTGGTATCCATCCTGCAGCAGAAAAATTCTGGAGCAGAACTACTGGTAGAATCCAATGTTTATACAGTAGTTGAAAAGCTTAACTTAGGGTGCCTATACTTATGTATTTGTTTTGTTTGTTTGTTTGTTTGTTTGTTTGAAGAACAAAGTAAAAGTTATGTGCATACAAGTGCAAGTTAGAGAAGGGAATTATTTGAAAGAGAGAATGAAGTCACTTTGGACATGCACACCATTCGAAAACTATAAGGAGAAGTACACAGAGCATGCATACTACAAGGATTACAAGACATAAGAAAAAAAATTAAATAAAAGCCTTCTTGTAGTCTGTAAAGCTATTAAAATGCAGAGATGTATTAATTGTGAAGGAATTCCTACAAAGATTAAGATGGAGGATCTACTAAAACTAAAACTATTGAAAAGAAACTATAGTTTAGCTCTCCATTACCTATGATGAGGAACATAACATTTGTTTCCTGAAAACAGAGTATTTTTGATTTACCATATGTGTTGTCATACTGAATCATGCCGCATAATAATACTACCTGTGAATGATGTAGAGTTTACTGCGCCACAGTAGAGGCATACAACAAAATTGGAGTGACAAAGAGCTCTCTGTATCTGTATTGGGTTTGCATGGCAAGGTTTTGGTAAAGGAGTGCCTACAGGGTTGAGAAGTTGCTGGAAGCACCCCCAGTGCCTACCAGAGCCAAGGCCAGCAGGCTCCAGGACAGACTCAACGCTGGCCACAGACAAGCCCACCAGTGATAACTGTAGCACCTCTAGGAAAATGTATTTAAGAAGGGAGAAAAGTTGCTGCACAATGTGCACCCAGAAGAGAGGAGTGAGAATTGTCGTCACTGCCGCTGGCCGCCCGGTGGCCTGGCAGGAGGCAAGGCGGTGTCCTGGTCGGCGGCTCAGGGAACACAGTCCTCGTGGCTGGTGGAAGCCTTTTGTCCCAAGCTCACAAAAGAGCAGGCTGCAGCTGGGATGTTGCCTAGCAATGGGACGGCAGCAAAGGAGGCAGAGGGACCTCTCTGGTGCTCACAAATCCAGCTTTATTGATAACACAAAGTAACGAGGAGATACGGGGCTGAAGGGAGAGCACCAAGAAAGGCGGGGGGAAGAACTAAACAAGCCTTTCCATGGTGCTC
>VZTI01004548.1:431315-498248 GCA_013397865.1 Struthidea cinerea | reverse complement strand
GGGTGATGAACTGACCAAAACCCACACGCCCTGCCTCCCTGCGATGAGAAGGGCTGGGGGAAGAAAAGGTGTTTTATGGACTTATTTTACTTCTCATTATCCTCCTCTGATTTTGTCAGTAATAAATTCACATTGTCTCTCTAAGCCAAGCCTGTTTTGCCCTAGGAGTGTTTTTCTCCCAGTCCTTAACTCATGAACCCTTGGTTAATTTTTCTTTTTTCCTCTCTTCTGCCCAGCTGTGGCAGGGGAGGGTGAGCGAGCAGCTGTCATGGGTGCCTGGTATTTGGCCAGTGTCAAACCATGACATGGTCTAAATAATTCTATGGCTCAATGTTTCCTGGGCACACAGCCCTGGGTCCAGCACTCGTGGCCCTTCGCCCAGCCGGGGCAGCCCCCAGGGAACACAGCCCAGCCTGGGGTACAGCTGCATGCTGTCAGGGACAGAAAATACTATTGTGCCCAGCTGGGAGAAACCTAACCTGTGGACTGGAGGTGTTGGACTAAATTCGTTTTTTAATCATTCACTTACTTCTTTAAAGAGAGGGCACTGCTGCCCAGCGCACTGGAAATCCACAAGCTCTGGTTTCCACCCAGGTCTTAGCTCTTGCCCCCAGTCAGGTGGTTGTGGGACTGGGGCCATCTGCAATCACCGCCCTATCCCAGTGCCCAGGGACTCCCTCGGGACCTCCTCAGAATGGCTCCATGCACACAGGGACTCAAACTGGCCACACTCACTTGCAGGAGGGGCTGTGCCCATAGATCCTGCAACACCAGCAAACCCCTTTCCTGCATGGAGAAGGGCTGAGTGTTCATCTGTGGGATCACACACAGCTGGGGGCTGGGAGGCTGGAGAGGAGCCAGAGACCAGCACAGTCCCCAGAGCCGCTTTTCTCTCACCCACTGGGGTTTGAACCAAGACCTACAAGTGAGACAGGGCCCCTCGTTCATCTGATGCACACATGATTTTGTGATGACAGAGATTCAAAAAGCTGCAAGAGACCGACAGTGAGGAGCATTAGAGCCCCGCTGCCAGGGGAAGCTGTCCTGCCACAGGGGCCCATTCTGTGCAGGCAGGAGCTGCCTTTCCTGCCTCACCTACCTAAGCAGGGCTCGTGCCAGCTCGGCATCACTGAGCAGGTTTATGCAGATCTTTCTGCCTTCTGTGGCTTCCCAACTTCCTTTCCATTTTAGTGACTTCAGATTTTCCACCCAACACTAACAGTTCCTTCAAAGCCCAGGTTTTTAGAGCAGCACGAGCAGTTTCCTCCTCAATCACATCTCTCTCCACTTGCTGGCAGGTCCATTTTCCTTAATGGCTTCTTTTCCCAGGACATGCATGGGTCCACCTAATCAACAAATAACCAGCTTCACTGGTATTAACAAATCTCCCTGTTTTCCCCTCTCTTACAGTATTTTTTTCATGTCCTAACCTGTATCTCATTTGATTCTCATCCCTCCTCTTATCCCCTCTCAGTCTGCCCCCCCAAATTCAATTACAAAAGAGACACTTCAGCTCACCGCATCTGCACAGCTGGCCCTGTGATGTCACAGCTTCTCTCACTCTGGGTTTTTAGGTGGATGCCCTGTACAACCCACAATACTCCTCACCCTCATTTATGGATGCAAGACAAACACCGAGCTCTGCTGTGTGGCAGAGAAACAGCAGAAAGGAGACAAAAGGCCCTTAAATTAAGCAAGCCAATTGGTACTGTCCACCTTCCCTCAAGCCATTTCCTGCCCATCTGTCCTGAGGCTGTGCAGCTCTGGCACATCCCTTCCTCTGAGCTAGGTGGGCTCCCAGAAGTTGGGAAGGCAGTGAGAGAGGGCTGTAGCATCTCCCCCTGTCTATGGAGAGCACTCAGTACCACTGTGTGATGCTGCTTGTGTAGGGATGTGCCCATATATTGTGGAATTTCAACTTCTGTGTTCTGCTCAGCTGCAGGACGCTGTGCTATTCAGATGTATGCAGAACCTTTTCAAGTGGAATTCCGATTTCAATTTGCACATGAACTTTTTAAAAGTTGTAGATGGTGGTCTTATGTGATAGAATGAAGGAAATCATTAGGAAATGACAATTTAGATGGGAGGCTCCACGTGGCCTCCAACAGCATTGCAGGGAATCACAGACTTCACCGCTACTGAAAGATACTGTAATGATTTGAGAAAATCTGTTCAATGGCTTGGACACCAACCTGGCACTGGAGATGTGTGTACATCAGACACCTCGGTCATCCCCACAGCTCAGCCTTCTGTCAAGCAGTTGCAGTGAGAGAGAATCACGTTTTTGTTAAAATTCCACTGCAGAGCGAATCGAGCAGCCCAACGGCACCTGCTGATCCAGTACCTGACCCTCTCCCCACACGAGTCTCTGGTGTTCACATCCACACTTCCCATCCAGAAACTGCTGTGAGACAGGACAACACAAGATGTGTGGCCCCACTGACAGCCCAGGAAAGTGTTCACAGAAGTTCAAACCCTCATCCCTCCATCTCTGCTGCACCCAGTGCTGTAGAACCCTTACTGTGCTGCTGTGGGGAACGGCCCTGCTCGACACAAAGAACTTGATGTCATGGCGTGTTGAGAACTCACCTCTGCAGAGCACTTCCAACATGAGCCCCTCTGAGGGGGGGACACTGTCCTGCACAGTTTCAAGGAGGGTGACAAGGAGCAGTTTAAAACCCTCCCACCCCTGAAGAGCCATCCTCTCCTGCTCACAGCCAAGGCTCTCCTGGGCCTGCTTCCCCACTGATGGAGGGCACCCATTCCCATGCTGCCCCAGCTCACAAGCCACTCCCAATCCCTCTTCAGTAAACTGTTGCTTCTCCTCCATGGCTCCCCAGCCCAGAGCCCCTCCTCAGTGAGAGCCCTGGAAACACGGAGCCAGCAGCTCAGCTCCATGGCCATAATGCTCTGCACAGTGGCACTGAAGCAATGCAATAAAATGGATCCACCTACATGAAGTGCAGAAGGGAGGCAAAGAAAATCAAGTCATCCGAAGTTTTGTGGTCATTTCCTCAAGAAAGAAGAGAGTTTTGCTCCCATTTCCTCTAGCGTTTATCACTCAAACAATGCCTCACTGATGAAAAGAAGAACCTGCAAAGTTTTAGTCTGGCTTAAAACAAATCCACCTACAGAGTCAAGGAGACTTCAACTACCACAGAGAGGGTGGAGACAGAAACATTCATTATTTAATGGAAAGCATATCAAGTTTGATAGATCCTAAATTCCTTTTTAAATGACCCTGATTAGTCTAATTGGTGCAGGAGCTGGCATTACCTCAGTCCTGACATCCACTCAGGAGCAGAATACTTAGTCAAAGTCTAGTCAAAAATGACTCAAATTTTAAATAAAAATTGTGGGTTTTTTTCTTTTCCTATGCCAAGAATATATTTGACAATTAACTGTGCAAACGTTGAATGAGTTAAGAAATTGCAACAATTTGAGAAGAAATGTTTAAGGCAGTGAAAAGTCAAGGACAGCACTCTGGTCAGGCTGCCAATTTCATACCCAAGGCTGAAAAGAACTGATGAAGTTAACTGCTATTAATGAAATTATATAGCTGTATCTCATATCAACGACTACCTGGCAGTAGCCCTGTGGTTTCCCATGTTACTGCTTTTACGCTTTACTGGCATCCACAGGGTGTGTGACTCCAAAGGCCAAGGTGAGAGTGGGTGTTCCCAACACCACTGCCAGATGTCTGTCATACTGCTAGGTCAGGCAGCCACAAAAGGAGGGAAAATAATCAGTATTTCCCAGGCTGAAAAACTCTGTCACTGTGACAAAGCCATTCAGAAGACAGACTAAAAGAAAATTTGGGGAAAATACGTAAAGTTGAATGACTGGCTTCTGTGAAACTGCCATCCCAAATTCCTGCTGAACATTCTCAGATTTTTATTTTTCTTTTTAGCTGGAGGGCCACTGAGAGGACATGGTAAGACATATTAGCAGAGAAAAAAGTCCAGAAGATATTGATACACATCTTTTTTGCTGATGATTCAGAGCGAGCATGTTCGCAAGGCCCCAGCTAGAGACCACTACAATGCGGTGAGGACCTCCCATTTCAGTTATCATCTTGAGAGGGGCCCTACAGGAGGAACGGGGAGCAGCTCCTGTGACGGAAATGGAACAACCAGCTTACACAGCATTCGTCCCCACTTATCCATAATGAAGTGTGGACCTGAAACAAGCCCAGCTAGTTCCCCAGAGACATCACAGTGAGAATATGGGATTTATACTGTAATTTGAGTCTCTTAAGGGAGCCCTTCTGGTGGCCATGTATCCCTGGAACACCAGGGAGACAACCCTGCTGCTGCAGGGGTCACTTCAGTTGTGCAAGCATAGGCGTCTCTCAGGCTACTGCAGGACCCACACAGGGACATAAAGAGTATCTGTACAGCATTTTAAAGCACCACAACATCCACTCCTGGGCTATTTTGGGTGTTAGAATAAATTTTGCTACATCTACACTGCACTTAAGCCTGAACAAAAAGTATTCTCTCTTCCCCAAATTTCTGGCAAGTGAAGAATGTTGAAGCCCTCTCCAGGGAGCCCAGCATCACTCACCTGGCCCCTCTCCAGTGAGAGGTACAGCCATCCTCACCACAGCAACACTCCAGCACTTAAAACCTATTTTCCATTACACATCTAAACCAGAGCATCTGTAAAGCACATCCTGACACTACTGAAAAGTACAATCTGCTCTCAAATTTCTCAGCCACTAAAACGAGGCAAACATCTCCTGGTTTATCTTTCTACTCTGTCAGGTCCTTCATTTCTATCAGAGGCCCCTGTAATTTAATATTTTCCTTCCATATTAAGATTTTTGTAAGACAGAGAACTCGGCCCATTTTGATAAACGTCAAAATGTCAGCTCCTGCTGACTCCAGAAGTACTTCCATTTTGTTCAGTAAGACAGAGGTAAACCCCCACCCTCTGCAGAGCTGCTCTGGGGCAGGAACAGCACTCAGCACTTCAAACTGCGAAGACGCTCCAGGGACCAGTCAGACACCTGTGCACCCACGCCCCTTCCCAGTGTCCTGCAACAGCTCCTGGAGCCCCAATGACACAGGGGAGAGACGAAGCCCCCAGACACAGTTCACAAAACACAGTGGAGAATCAACCCTCGGCCCTGTTCTCACCACAAAACCCCTGGAAGTATCCTTGAAGAAGGTTGCTCTCTTCATCACTATTATTCTTCTCCATAAAAGAGTCTCGTTAAACAATTTTATCTTCACCCCGCTGTGGTCTCTCTGCTCTCAAAAAAGGATTAATTATTTTGTTACCACAAAGTGACAAGAACAGTTCTGCTTATTTGTATGTTCTTGTAGAGATTTAGTTTGTGAAGATCTGCAGGAACAAAGTGATAGAGGAATAAAAAGAGAGAGGGGGCAAAAACCCCCAGCCCCACAAGAGTCCTTATCCCAGGGGGAAGACAGCTGTGAACCAGGCATGGCAGCAACGTTCCCGTCAGGACGTCAGGTCAAATCCAGCCCCAAGAAGGCTGGGAGAGAGCAGGGACCAGGCTGTGCCAGCTGGACACAGGGCAGTCCCCAGCACTGGGGGTCAGGCTCCTCCTGGCTGGGGCAAGTGATGGAGACAGGAATTACGGCACAGCATGCTCCACTGGGACATGCACAGAACCCCTTTCCCATCCTATGACTCTACAACCTCACTAAAAATTATGTCCGGTTCAGATACAGTAACAAACATTTTGTTGCTTTTACAACATTTTGGATGTCATAAAAAATTACTTGCAACTTTTCCTCTATCTGGTCGCAATTTCTTCTCCTGGTTGGAGACTAGGAGCTGTCATAAAAGTCTCAAGTTGTCTGCCAATATGAAGGTTATCTTCACCTGGTAATCTGTTAGGTGTCAAGAACTATACTGAAACAGCATTAAAAAGCCTCAGTTGTCCAAAAATGAGCTATATTAAAAAAAATACAATAGGGACCAGAGATAACTAGAAAAACTCTCTGTATTTTGGAAGAGTGACAGAAAAAAATACCTGAATCTCCACCAGGGAGAAATAGAAATAATGGGAAAAAAACCCCAATGTTTGAACAAATCAAAGAGGCCAAATTCAATGAGTAAATTACCACAAATTATCTACCCAGAGCTGACTCTCATACAAAGCCAGGAAACTCTCTCCCCTATGGTACTACAGTGAAAACAGAATTAATTCTTTGACTTTGAAAAAGCTGCAAGGTATCACTTATAAAATATACTGATTTGAGCTGCCTGTACTACTAACTTGAGCTTTACTTTGTGTAATTGCCAGACTCATCCTTTGGAAGCAGAGTTCTTTATACTCAGCTGTACCATGAGCATCAGTTCATTTAATGATGTGTATCTGAGCCAAAACAAGGCTCATTCAGTCCAAATTCCTGTAACGTGCATCCTCCTTTACTTTAAAATCGTACGGGACAAGTCCCTCATCACAAGAACCATTGTTCTGAAATTCAGAAAACAATCATCCCATTCAATGTACACAGGTGAAGGAGGGTCCCCGCTCCCCTTCCCCACCAAGTCCTACAGGGATCAGGGGTGTACTTTATGCTGATGCATCAGATCTGTACTTTTATTCCTAGAACACAATGCCTTGAAAGCCTTGATGCAAAATCAAGTTGGCTTATTTCTAACATTTTCCTGAAAAGAATTAATTATCTCACTCTGCAGGCAGGTGAGACACGATAGCATTTCCTGGCTCAGGCTGACCACACTGAGCAATTTAAAATGAATTTGGGGGAGTCAGAAGGTGGCTGACCCAGGGTTATGGGACTGGGAAGGCTGCTGACAGCTTGGTGATAATAGGAATGATAATAATAATAAACTGCCGTTTCAGAGAAGATGGGCACCCCACGTGTCTGATACCATGCAGGAAGCAGAGCCAGAGGAGGAACCACACGGTGGCCAAGCTGTCAGCCAGGGCCCAACATGGTGACTGGTCAGAGCACCTTTGCTCTCCAGATGCGAGTTACGCCAGTGTACAAGAGATCCAGAGCTGTCATCTGTGTGAATGTTTCTGTTTGGTACAACAGCAGTCGTTATCCACCCACAAGACTCACCCTGCCAAGTTACCACAGTTTTGATTATACATCACTGAGTGCTGTGGTTTGGCTTCATGGACCACTCCACACGATTAGTTTCTGGTAAATGAAGGAGAGATAAACAGCAAATCAAATTCAAAAAGAAAAGAAATTTGACTTTCCTTGTGAGTAGGGATTAAGGAAAAACTAAAAGACATGTCTTTTGAACTTTACTAATGGATCAAGGGACCTAAACTGAACACTGTTAACTAGAGAAACAGCATGTGAAGAGACGATGCTTCTAAACTGTCTAAATCCACAAAATCTGCAGCTTTGTCACAATCTGAGACAAATCAGTAGTGTGCCAGAACAAACACAAACAGCCTATTTCTCTTTGGTTAACACGACACAAATCCCAGGAAAAGGCAACACTAACAGCTGAAATTGCATCCTTGGCAGTCTCTCTGCTCTACAGGACACCCTTCCTTTCTGTCAAACCTACAAATCCGACCCAAGTGAGCTAGTGAACTATGCAGTTAAAAGTCAGTCTGAAGTAGAAGATTAAGCACTGCAAGGTTAAAAAAAAAAATAAATAAAAGAGAGAATTTGTAATGAAAGCAGCCTTAAATATAACATCTGCTTCTTTTACTTCACAGCACTTCAACAAGCTGCTTTCACCACATACAAGCTATTGATATGAGCAAGAAAAAAAAAGGTCCCTAACAAGGAAAACGACCAATAGTCCAAATCCATAGATTTCTCCACTTACAAGCATTTACACAATAAGCCCTTAAACTGTAACACCATCGGTCCCCTCAAACAGGATGGAACTGACAAGATACTGTTTTCACTGACAATGCCACTTCCCTAATCCACGCTAGGTTTCACAGAGTACTTTGATTCTTGTCTGTAATGGAAGACTTCAGTTACAAAAAAACACCCCAAGAACTCTGCTTTTCAAGATTCAAAAGATTATAAACTGGCAACAGAAATAATGGAAAGACAGGTTTTGTCAGTTGATACATAAGAACAGTTATGTAAAAGACAGCTCAGTGTTTTAAGAAGAACAACACAAAGAGCAGGCTAAATATAAGATATGCCACATCTTTAAGTGCTTTTGTGCATGATACGAAAAACAAGTGGATGTGGTTTGCTTTTTTGCTTTTGATGGAGTGCAGCAGTTTGAAAAGAAGAAAACAGAATTGTAAGCCTGTGAAAAGAGTGTGTTAAAATAATAAGAGATGGGTGCATATGTCACTCAAGAACTGTGGTTTAACTGCTTTTCACAAAGCAGCAGCCAATTGCAAGACTTCCCCGATGGCCATACGGGGTGGGAAATAGGTGTCATGTGGAGCTGCCAGCCAGGATATTGGGGCTGCAGCTCTCCAGCACGGAAACCCCAGTGCTGGGCAGCTTGGGATCAGAGCAGAGCTGAAGCCCTGAGCCAACCCAGCCCTCCCACGAGCTGAGGGAACTGCAGCACAGTGCTCACACCATGTCCCACAGCCGGGGCCCTACAGATGGTACAGGGGATTTAGGGAGAAAAGATTAAGGGCAAATGTACTGAATAAGAAGTCTAGAGAAGGGCTAGATGAGCACAAGGACACCATCCCTGCCAGATTTCTAAGAGATCATTCTAGCTGTACCCACAGCCCACCAGATCAGGAACAAGCTGCTGCTGTGTGCACTGATCTCTCACCTGCCATTATCCTCCTCAACAAACAAGAAACTGTCTTCAAACTCATTAATCCATTTTCCCAAGCCTTGTTGTATTACTTGAACGCTTCCACAAAGTAATTACCAACTTCACATCTCCTTCCTAATTTGAGATGTTCTATGCCTCCAGAGATTTTATTACTTTTATATTTTATTTGGTTCTTTTAAATAGGTTTTCTGAAAGTGCAGAATTCAAGCTGTTATCAGCTGAACACAAATTTCACTTTTAAAACTGATAACTGCAGCTTTTTCTTCGACGAAAACAGTTAATATACACAAAACATGATGACTTTTCCTCTTATTTTCCAATCAAAAAACTGCTGAGAAAAGCTCAGCAGAAATTACACAATCAGGTTGGGGACGCACGATGACATTAAAGAACTGTACACACTCTCTGAAGGACAGGGATGTTTTCTGTCAGCCATCCATCCAACCACTTTAACATGCTTTGGATAATTTTTCTGGGCACAGCTATAGTTTCTTACCACTGTACTGCCACTATGATTTACATCCATAAAACCTGGTAGTAGCTGCAAAAAAACACAACAAAAAGCAGCAACTGAATCTCTAGCTGGAAGGCACCATTTGCAACAGCTGTAACAACATCTAGCTGGTAAAAACTTTTAAGAAATATGAAAACTAAGATTTAATCAAAGAAATAGATTCAAGAAAGCACAGCAACGTGAAGAAGGGATACAGGAGAGAAGGACAGCTGAGGAAAATGACAGGCACAATTCACACGGAATTGTTACTTTTAAAACAGAATTATTACAGAACAGTATTGTCCTACATTACCTTGTTTTCCAAGTACATGTCATCATCTGCCTCCATCAAAACTATGATCCCTTTTGGATGCCAACAAATATATATGAAATTAAACAACCTCAGTGCAAGAAATTACATAGGATTATGAAAAATGAGGCAATGGCATAAGTTACATTTCAGTATCACAAACTGATCGAAGAATATTAAAGCAGTTAAGTAGGAATGAAAATATTTTTAAAGAACCAATTTGTGTTTTATCAAAAGAATTCTGAAGCACAAATTGACAATTTTGACAAATGCTTCAAAGATGAATAAGTCCTTGATATTCACCAGGCTATTAAAAAAAAAAAGTATCAATGGGTTAAAAAGCAGCAAAGCATTGCTGTGAATCAAAGCAGCTTGAAAAATCCAGTATGGGTAGGAAGTTAATTGTATTGCTGTCCTGAAATCCCACAGTAGGACAAGTGTATGTGTAAACTATGGGGAAAATAGAGGATCAGATTTTAAAGAGGTGGTTTTCTAGTTATACTGAGACTAAAGATGGGGATTTACGAGCCCTAACACGCTACAGGAATCAACATCACATCAACCAAAGGAGAAAAAAAACAAACAAACAAACAACAGCCATCACTAACGTCTTACATGTTGTCTTTGGTTGTTTAATATCAAGAAATACTTTTTACAGAATATGTGGAGACTATTCCTTTGAAATTCATTCTGTGTCAATACCTTCCCTATGGCCTCTCTGGTAAACCAGAGGACAGGCTTTACTTTCTCTGAATAGTTTGCTTTTTTCTACATTTTTATCATATCTCTCTTCAAAACTCCAATTTCTTCCATTTACAGGCTTTTGTACCAAAATGGTATAACTAGAACAGACTTTACATTGTATAGTGAAGGTATTTTTCTTGCATTATAAACTCAGAACCTACTAAAACAATTTTCCACAAGATACTATTGAACTTACAGCAGGATTTAGAGACAGGAATAATGAACATTTGCAATAATAATAACTAAAATAAAAACCAACCCAAAACTTAAGTTACATTATCAAGGATTAAAAGTGTTATCTCACTAAGATTTTAAAATTACTGCTTTAAAAAGTCTTGTACCAGAAAGGAGTTTTCAATCCCCAGCTAGAGGTGCTCAGTAGCTGAGGAAAGGGGAATGGGACGGGAAGCCATGTTTAGGATTTTCTCCTCATTCCCCTTGCTGTCTGGCCAATTAAGCTCAGAATGTTTACCAGGTGTATGATAAATTTAAGGAATGGAAAGTAGTATACACATTTAATGGTATTTCCATTGGACTATGTACAGCATCTCCAATGTCTGAATCAAAAGCATTCTGAGTAAAATCAGATAATAGTTACTAGGAAAAAGAAACCAACAGAAAGGCTATTAATACACCTTTAAAAAACGTAACACAAAAATAATTAACCACTGCTTTCTTAGCATGTAAAAGTTCTATACAAATTTTAAAAATTTTATTTGCAGGTACTAACTTCTTCAAAAGCTCACTCTGTATTTACACTAATTCTTTTAACAAGTTTATCTCAAATTAAAGCATATTTAAAACAATCATGATTGCATTAACTTTTCTGCTTTAAATTATTACCCAATTAGTGCTTTATTCACATTTTAAAAACTTGTACAATTTATTACAAATATAAAACAGTGCAGTTTTTCATACATTATCCCAACTCTGAGACAAACACTTAAAAGACATGGAAAAAGATTTTGATTTCTATAAACATAACATTTGCATTACTCATACCCCTTTCTTCACTGTCCTCCCATAACCCCAATTTAAAAAGATCAAACATACAACATACTGTAGGTTTATTTTTATTCAAAAAGTTACTGTCTCAAGACATAAATACAAATCAGAAAACAGTACAATTAGGACAATAGAATGTGGAGGACAACAGGTTAAGGTAAATATATAAAACATTTTTAGCTGGTTGAAAACAAAGCTGTAAGAACTGCTTTCACAAAGAAACACTCCTTCAAGAGTAAGAAAAATCAACTTAAGTTTAAAATCATATATACAGTCCTCTCAGCAGTTCTATTAAATGCAGTGGTGTGGAAAACAATATAGGCAGTACTTTTAGACATGAGAGTATTTATTTATGTAAAATGAGTTAGGCAGATCTAGTTTTGAGTTTGTTGTTATCCCATGACTAGTAAAATAATTATATTTTATCATGATCCTTTAGATAATCTATGGTTTTTGGCTACCACAGCCGAATGTTTAATTTCTGAGTCTAAAAACAGGAAGCCTTTTTGTATTCACCCATTTGGGGAGATTCTTGTATTGCAAGCGTATTAAGGCATGGAATGATTAAAATAATATACCTCAAGAACTGAGAGACAACTGACAAAAAATATACATATGTAATATAAGTTAATATTTCCTTTAAAATGATGTCTAGCTGCCTAAGCCTTGCAAAATGAGTCAATGTCAAAATGGCATAGATCCACTTTCTGTTTTAGACCAAATTTAATTTATTTGTGAATGGACACAAAATGAAGTTTAAAGCTTAGCTTTCAAAGAATATTATGGGTTGTTTATGAATTTCTATTATCCAATCTAATTTACATACAGAGGAAATGTACTGTAACCTGTTAGAAGTATCTTTAACCTGAAGACTGCTTGCAAAGACAGATAGATAAAACAATATAAAATACAAATTTAAAAATCATTTTTAAAGCATGAATTCTCATGCTCTTCTATTTTTAAACATTGTTAAACTTTCAATATATTTCTGAAACCTCATAATTTTAAGTTGGAATTTAAAAGTAAGAAAAAACTAAACAAACTGCGCAATTATAAAATCAGCACCAATTTATATATATATATAATTTTATTTAAAATTTAGATCCCTATTCCCACACTCTAATAAGCTGTATAATTTTTGTTTAGAATTTTTCTGCAAACATACTACAATAAGCTTCTTTTATTTGGAGACAAAATACAGTGGCACTACTGGAAGGAATTTCACAACATTACATTTTTCTTAAAGGACAAGCAAACTTTCAGGGTTGGTAATGGGCAAGCAAGAGTGAAATCTGTTACGTTCTGGTAGCTTATAGTTTATGGACCTTTCTGAGAAGGCTAACATGAAGCTTTTGGAATAAAAAGTGTGTTTTAGATTAAAAAGCTGTTAAAATTCTGCTTTATGTATTTTTTCCATGATTAATTAATACAAACCTTCTGTTGCTGAAGTTTGCATTTAATTGAAAATACTGACAACTCTTCTGGTTCGTTCTATCACTGTAAGAAAACCAATCCATCTACTATTTCAGTTCATGGACGTGAACAGCAATCCAGCAGAGCTCATGATTATTTAGTATAGCCAGCAAATGTATAGAGAGGGGCTCAAATCTGTACCAAACACCTCTCAGACTGTTAAGATTAAAACTCAGAGGGAATACTTCTTATGATCCAGAAATAAACTGATAGCACATAAATAAAATATTGATTTTTTTTCCCAACAAAAAGTGTAGCTTATCCTCAAATTGTTTACTTGTCCTTTACATTTCTTTTTTATTTCAGGCAAACAAAACTGCCCCTTCAATGCACTTGATCTTGAAAGCATGTCATTCTCCTTAGAGAAAAATCTGTTCAGAATTTCACTGTATCTACCACAATTTTGTATTGAAAAACTTCCTCTTCCACTTAGAAAATGACTTCACCACTGATTTATTTGCTGCTCTGGTATTAAAACATTGACACCCCAAGAACCTAAAAAAAAAGTTAGAAATGGTGTCAATTTGTAGTCTACTACACATTTAACAAATAACAAAGCAATTAGTATATGATTTAAGATTAAGACACTTCAAGATATGTTAAGGCATTATTAAGTTTATTATTCTTCCAAACCAGATTAACCATACTTCTGATTTAGATAATAATATGAAAAGGGCTCCTCATTCATTAGAAATATCTTTCTCACACTTGAAATTAATTAGATCCAGTAGGGATGTGATAAAGTCTGTGTTTTAATTATTTTAGGCAATAATTGCAGAAGAATTTTTAGTTAGGTGCCTAACTCAGAGTTCTTTGACAATGACATTCTATTGGCCTCAATCTGAAATCAAGTGTGTTATTTCCAGCAACTAAACCTGGGACAAAACACTTCAGACACTGGCTGCTGCTGCGTCTGCGATTACAGAAACCACAGGCCATCCCACATCAGCCAACCAGGACACAAACTTAACATTTCCTAGCAAATGTATCCACTCTGTCAGGAAGACAGTGAAAAATCAAACAATCATCAGGTAAAATCAAGCAACTGTACTTCAGGAGATTGCGTGACTAGGGAAAGAAAAAGTTTTCCTGAAACAAAGAATCATTTTCCACTTCCCATGTGAGAACAAGCCATATAGCTTTCCATGCCAATGGAAGTAGGTATGACCACTGATGTGCCAAAAAAACGCAGAAGATCCAGATTTTGTGAGTGTCCTAGCTTTTACAGGACTTTATAAAATCAGCAAGAGCCAAAACAGACTAAATTTTCCCAAACTTTAACACTGCTGTTCATATTTATCTGTTTACAAACCAATTTTTACTGTTCTTTTAATTAAATTCACTTTGGGTGCCTCCTACAATGCAGCACACAGACAGAACCGCCTCTGGTGCCAGTAATAACTGGGCACACCAAAAAATGAGAAGACAGACTAGAAGTCTGATCATAAACCATGTGCATCTGAATAAATAAAACAGCTTTATTACGTCTACGCCTATTAAAAACAAGTGCAACAATTCCAAGAATAAGGGATCCCTGAAATAAATTATATGAATAAAGCAAATAAACTTTATTCTGAGATTTTTTTTTCTTTTTTGCATTTATGAAATTATTTTTTTACACTGAACACTGACTGTTAGATTCAGTTCTGATTTCACGTGTGCCCGTGTTATCTCGTGGCCTGTCTCCCGTCGGGGGGGTTATGCAAAGGAGCGGCTGTTGCGCAGCCCCGCTCCCCGCCCGGCCCCGCCCCGGCGCTCCCCGCGCTGCGCTCCGCTGCCGGCGGCTGCCCCCGCGCGGCGGCTCCCGCGCACTGCGCCCGCGGCAGGGCCGGGGAGGGAATCTCAACCTGTCAGAGCAGTCCTCAACTAGTGTTAGAGATGGAAAGCTAAAAGGGTTCTCAAATCAATTAAACGCAACCTGGAGAAGGCCAAGGTTTCAGCATTGTCACACTAAAAAGTGACTGGTATTTCACAGATCAGTCCAGGAAAAATGGAGAAGAGGAGGGGAAGAACTATCGTAAAACAGAACGTCAGAGAACAGGTGAGATATTTTCTTGGTGTTACTTCAGAACAGAACACACGACAGCCAGACACACAACCTAACTGATTCATTATTACTAAAGCAAAGCCCTACTGGTACAAAATATATGGATTTGCATTTAAAACAGTATTTAGGACTTCTTTTTCCCATAAACAAGAACAGGTTCACGCTGCAACAATACTGTAAAAAAAAATACATAACCATCTTCCAAATTCCACCAAGCTGTCCAAGAATCCCAGGAAGCCTTGTTGTACTGTCCTCTGCTGGCTTGCTGCAGCTTGTTATTTCCAGTGTAATTTTGTACCAGCTACACAAGGTCAAAAATGGCTGCATACTTTACAAGTGGTTCAAGACAGAAGGAATCCCTCATGCAGATTTTTAAAAGAGAATAGAGACTGCAGATTTATCAAGTCGGATAAAAGGGCAACTGCAAGCAGAAACTACAGACTTCGGATGTTTTGGACCTAAAACTTCATATGGAAAGAAAAAATACCTCTCATCTCTATAAACAGATATCTGTATTAGCTCTTATTTTCTCCATTATCTTACTTATGCACAAAAGTAAATATGCCAATTAAAAAAAAAAATAACCACAAAATGCAAACCATCCAATGCTGACATTTGGTAATGACACCAGAGTCACTGAACTAAGCTCAGCACAACAGGAAACTTGCCTTTAATACTGTGTATGCACATGTCTTTATTTTTCTAACACTCTTTGCTACCAGCCTCTGCAAGGGTCTTTTCCATACCAGATGGGTTTTTTCTGCTCAGAATCACAGGCTTTTAATTTTTACATAGCTATATATAAATATTAAGAACAAAAATCCTATGAACTTGCAAGGAACACTGACCACCCTAAAATGCATGGAGCTGAATTACAGCATAAAATACTTCTCTGACTGTACCAGTCTGTCAAAATAAGCTAATAATGACAACCTGAAGATTGTATTTTTTCCATTTAAAATCTGAAGTAAGAGAGTATGGCAACCTTAAGATTGATTTACATTACTTTCCCCTTACATAAATTAACCTACCGATTCATCCATGATTGAAGCGGGGTCAAAGAAATCTGGTTTTAGTTCCGTTCTTTCTCTCCTGTTCTTTGATGGTGGCTTTAGAAAACAAACAAACAAACAGGTTAAGTGTAATTTCACCAGAAAAGCAGAGGTTTTACACTGTAGTCAGTAAAGCTGAACTCTCACGGGATAAGAATTCACAAGAGAGAAACGTTGTTATTATTAGTTATTAAGAGAAGTGTTCTTGCTTTTTGTACGGCAGTTGGAGCAGATGGCTCTTGTATACAGACAACAGCACAGCCCTTTAACAATGCAGAAAGCAACCAGAATGATTTTTGTTTTATCGGAAGGAAAATTTCAAATATCTTACTTCAAAAGCAGAAATACAAATACTAAGACCACCAAAAGAGAAGTAAATTTCTTACTAGGTCTATGTCCATGGTGTCAAAATCCATGCCTTCATTAAGATCTTCAATCCGCCCTTCTGATGACATCATCACATCTTCAACAATTGGCTCTTCATCATCTTCCATTAGACTTGTGCCACGTCGACTGAAATGAAAAGCAATACTGTTTAGCACTAAACCAAGTTAACTTTTATCTATTTAAAAAGCTAATGCTCAGTAAGGGACTCCCAACAAATGATAATTCCATTAGATAAAACAGAAATGAAGTAATTAAATAAATGCACAACTACTACTAAAGAAAGCTGGTATTTAACCAGAAGGTACTGAGAGAGTGTGGGAGAACGCCTAACAAAGGTCAATTTAGATAACTGTGGTACATTGCTAAATGGGTATTCTGAGAGGGTGTGAGAACTGATAAGCAGATCTACTCTATACCTAATTTATGCTCAAGTGAGGAAGAACTTACGTTTTGCCACCTAAAGAAAAATTGTTTCTGCCTTATGATAAGGCAAGGAAGAATGTCTTTGCAATAAAGTAGATGTGTAAAACCACTACAAATATTCCCACACAGTCCTTCATCCTCTTTCCCCATAACTTCTACATGAAACATCAGTTCCTATGGGAAAACTAAGGAATCATTCTAATTATACTAATTGGTGTCACTGTATTAAAAAAAAGCCACCACTGAAACTATGTTACATGAAGTACTGGTAATAAAATAATCAAAAGTAATTAGGGGAAAGATGTAAAGCTCCTCAATACATATGCCCATGGCTTTTGTTTGCAACCAGTACTTTTTTCTGTAGAACCACACGGTCCTTAAGAATGCAGAGAACTTTTAAACTTAGAAGACGTATCCCTCTTAAAAGATACAAGTGTTAAAATAGCATTTATAAACCCTCCCCGACCCACTGAAGGAACATTTCACTCCACTCACATGGCGTGTTGCAAGTTGCTTCTCAGCTTGACGTAGTTCATCGCTGCCCTCTCCTGTTGTTGCCGCGCAGCTTCTTCCTGTTGCCTTTGAGCCAACATCCACGTTACTTGCGTGCTTAAAAAGACCATTATTCTATTTTAAACATGTACTGGTTTTGTGTGTGTACACTAACACAAAGCAGACCTACTCATGTACGTACTTGTAGTCGAGCGGCGGTTGGTGGTGCTCGGGCTGCATAGGATAGACACCCATGTAATTCTCGTCAGGTCGCAATCTCTTGGGCTCCCTCATTATCGTGGAAGTGAGCTGAGGTGTTTGCATCATGACTGGTGTGTGCATTGACTGCTCCCTGTTCAGCCACATACTGTCACTACTGCTGCTTTCTTCAGCTGGAAGCAAACACAGGAAGAACATCCGTGAAGATTTTTTCAAACTAGTCTAAAAGTGAATGTTGAAACACGAATTAAATGTGTGTACTTTCTGTTTACAGAGAATCAATTGCTTTAATTTTGCCACAAAGTCTTACACGTGCCTCAAAAGGCCTAGATCTATAATCACTAGCTGGAGCATTTCTGTGTTTTTCTACTGTATGACTGAACACCGTGTAATGTCCTTATTTCCTTTTGTGAATCAAACTAATGCCTTTCCCACTAAGACATATACATGGTCAGAAGTTACCTGTTCTGAAAAAATACATTAAGGCATACCAATATATTCAAACTAACAAATACAGAACACAGTTTATATGAATATCTACTCTAGTAAATTTCAAGATGAGAGAAGTTCTACCTTCGGGTACTTTCCGCTTGCCTGTTGCTGGCTTTGTCTTCTTATTTCTTACTGTAGATCCTCGACTACTGATTCCACTGATCACTGACATGGTATCATCATCCCCACCGGCTAATAAAGAGTTTCGGTAGGACATGAGAGGAAGCCACACATCTTCTCTTCGTAGAGACATCTGAAAGGTCATGAACTTCTCCAAGTAAACATACCTTTAAATGCAAACAGAAATACAGAGATGCAAAAAATTTGTAACAAAACGTTAAGACATCGAGATAAGTAACTACTGAAATTATCACCCGATATTTCTCATCTAGTTAACAGAAAGGCCTGACAACAGCAAATCTGGAATATGATTTCTGTTCATCCACCATAAAATGAAAAATAACAATGATAAATACAATTTACCCTCTGTGAGTATACTTGACTACATTAGTGTAAACTTACCTTGATGTGTCAAAGATTCCACTTTAGATGAATACAATACACAAATATTTAATTCTGATGCATGTCTTTTGTGGTTACCATTACAAATATTAAGAATATTAAGAAAATACTTACACTGTTCTTTTGTCTTGTCTGAGAAGTTTCGAGGAGAACTCACTGAGAATATCAAGAAATGCCAAATTTAATGGTGGGTGGCTCTCACCTTGTGGATTAGGCTCCTTAAAAGCAAATTCTATGCCATCCCTAAGAAGAAATTAAAAATTGCATCAGAAAAAGAACAAACAAAAGTTCAAAGCACTGTGAGCTACTAAAACTGAACCCCTTTCCTTTCTGTCAAGAAAGCAATAATCTGATGTTTCCATATTCCAGCAAAAAAAGTGAACACCAGTCATTATCTGAATCTAGACACACTCTTTCTGTCATGGAATTTCCACCTTGCATTGCAAGTTTTCTGCATGAGGACAACATGACCACCACTGATAATGAAGTGGATCTGTTCTTACTGTTATGGACCAGACATTAAAAAGGCTTTTTCATTACAGCATCGACACCGGTATCATTTACATACTTACACAACAATGCTGGAGAACACCAACAATATGAAACATTTCGCTTTTACTCAAGAGACAAAACTGCTGTCGTCTCCTAATTAATATATGGGCTATATAATCTCTAGGGCTGATGCACTCAGTATTAACGAACTAGATGAAAAAGATTATCTTATGTTAGTCAAGAAGCATTTACAAAAATGGAAGTAATACAAAGCACACAATTACTTGTGTAACATAGCAATAGCTTCTCTTGTTTTCAACTGATCCAATCCAAATGTTAAAGCAAAACGTCGAGCAAGTTCCTTTATGCCACTGAATGTCGGTGATGATCTGTCAAAATTATAACCATTTTCTTGAATCATTTCATTGAAGAGCTGTATGGAATAAAAAGGGAAATTTTCATGTATTAAAAGACTATGCCAAACTTTGGATCAATATACACAGAGCTAAGTTTCTGTTTAAAAGTATGTTTTACAGCTTTTTTTTCACCCCGCTCTTAATCTGACAACACCAAGAGACAAACATGGAAGTTTTGGACAGTGAAGTCAAAAGCTGCTCTTGAAGAGTCTGCACCACAGAGATAAACTTTGAAATGCACTGTCCAAGCACTCATCAAACTGTATGACAGATTTCTGGATAACAGATTTCAGTGCTTCACTAAATCAGGTGATCTAAAGTTGAGAATACAAAAAATTAGTAGGATTCTCTAATTACATATATTAACAGAGAAGAAATAAATGGGGTAATTCTCACCTGGTCTTTACTATAATACTTCGTCAAACTACTAATTCCCTATTTTTTTTTTCCCTCTCAAAATACAAGTATGAAGAAGAAATTCTAAAATGGAAACATGTCTTCAGGGAAATTGCCAAAGACACCAGAAATTCTGTCACCAATTATGAGATTTTTAAGTATTCATCAATAGTTGTCAAAGCTGAATACTCTGAACTTTACAGTCTTGTCTTTTCTTTGATCAATCCTTTTCTCATCCTACCAATAATTAATTTTTCTATCAAATTTTGTCTAACACACTCTTCACTCTTTTTAGTATCACAAAGAATAAACCAAAGAGCGTTTAGTTTCATATTTTACACTGCAGTTCCACTAGCTACTTAAAGAGTTATGCTGCTATCAAAAGGAAAGGCTTCATGCTCCCTTGTATTGGCAATATCTGTACTGATAAACCAGTCCTTACTTTAATAAGGACTATTTCTGTTTGGTCTCCACCAGGACCAATATCTAGATCTATATTCACTATGCAGAGCTTTATAACCTTTAGTCAAAAAACCAGGGAGAGAGAAGACAAATTTGGGTGTATTTTCCTTTCATGGATAGCAGTGATCTATGCTGGATTACAGTGTTTTGCAGATATATGGCTCTGCTGTTCTGAGCCTGTGAATAAAATCCATGCAGATGGTTTATGTGAGCCGATGAATCAAATGCTAACCTTAATTGAATTCATCAGGTTTCCACACAAGCAAACTTTACTGAAGAGAGCATTAAATGCTGTTTTAATATCAAATATGTGTGAAGTCCCTACTAAACATTAAGAAACTACTAAAACTTCAAATTCTCAGAACAGTTTTTTAAAAAAGCCAAAATCAAAAAAACATACCAAAGCAAAACAAAACCCCCACAAAAAACCCCAAACCACAACCCCCCACCACAAAGGCAGGAAGTATTTATCTGTTCACAAACAAGTAAACTGACTATTTCACAACATATTTCTGAATACATGACTTAAACTATTGTTTTAGAGTTATGAAGGTTTCATAGTTACATTCATTTTGTATTTATTGGCCTCTCCTACACTTTTTGTGGTACAATATTTGGTAAGTATAGGAAGAGTTCTAGCAGTTTTGCATATAGTTGCAGAAAATGTGTTTCAGTTTAGACCTATTTATCCCTACCGTCCATAAAAATTTCTTCATCAATACCTCAAACTAGTTACTAAACAACAGGACATCATCTACAGAATGGAATTTCATGCGTAAAAATACTGTAAATTCTTACCTGCTGCAAACTAAGAATAAGTGTTTTAGCACACTGGATTTTGTCTATCTGTCTTGTTTTACTCATCGTTTCTTTAATAATATCACCATAGTCATTGTAATACTAGGAAAAAACAAATTAAAAAAAAGGTTAACTGTCAATATTAGTTGAAAACATTGCAACTACTGAATTCTTCTGAAAACAAAATCTGTGATATGCACTTTTAAAAAGAAAAATGAAACACTATCTAAAGGGAAAAACACCAACATGTTTATGATTACACCAAAATTATACCCTAAACCTCCAAAATAATAATTTAAAAAAATTAAATGCAAAAAGAATAAACCCATTTTTAGTTCTTGCAGTGAGTATTACTTTGGAGGCAGAATGACCTATTTATCTTCAAGGCCACGACATATTTGTTAATGACACGTGTTCACCCCTTCAGGGTACAAGATTAGAATCTAATCTTTTTAGTAACTCCTGTAACTCTGGTGGGGAGTTTTCTATATTCTTTGCTGAAAGGAGGCACTTAAAGACAGCATCATAGCCATAATGTCTCCAACAAAGACAGCTGCCTGTTCAGTTTTTTAAGTATTTCAGGTTTAAGAAAGACCCAACTAGTTATTTGGAGAATCAAAATATATGTAGGGCACTCAGACAGATAAAAACAGGCTGCCCAAATTTTAAGTTTTAAGGTAATCACCAAGGAGCAAAGCTTTATCATGTTCACAAAATGAGAACTCGTATTAGTGCACAGCTGTGAATCCCATGAGCCAGAAGAGGTTTTTATATTTAAGTAAGATTGAAACAGATAAAAAGATAATGGGGGGAGGAGTAGAGGGGACTCAAACCTTATTTCTCTTCTACAAAGTCTAAACTTAAATTATTTGATGAGGCTAGACATCACGGAGTCAATCTTTGGAAAACCATTCTCAAAAGGCCTACTAAACTAATAAGTGAATTAAAAATACACCATCAATCAGAATAAGAAAATAAAACTAGTAAAAACAACATTAAAATAATTAGTCAGTTTCCCTCCTCACTGCCCACCACACACACACTGGAACTGTGAAACTCATCTCGGAAATTTTTCTCCCTACATACAGAAAGGGGCCTACAGCTCTGGAGTTTTGAATTTGTCACATTTTGAATTGGTTGTCTTGTAAGGTAAAAAAAAACAAGTAATAGTTAAAAACTCCACAACTACTGTATTCTAGTAGTTTTATGAAGTATCACTACTAAGCTTCAAATTTACCTTCATATATTGCTTGAAAATGTCCGCAGCTGTGTTCATTTCCACCACAGTATATACAATGAGCTTACAGAAAGCTGCAAGTAGGTTTCTTCTTTTGTGCAACGCTTCAATTTTGCTGGCTTCATCATCCTGCTGTCCATCTAGGAGTTCAGAACAGGAAAACTGTCAGGTTTGAAGACTCCATGTTTAAACATTTATATAAGAAACTGATATGGGCTAGTGGTCAGGATTCAGAAAATCAGATCTCAGTTCTGATGGCAATGCACTTCATTGCCCACTTACCAAGTCTCTTACCCTGATACAGAGACAAATATTTGAGCCTATTAAACCAAACCCTTACTGCAATTATCGTACATGTTCCCAATACAGAAAATCCTTTAATCAGCTGCTGACATTTAAAAGCCAAACCTACCTCTGTGTACATGCACACCTCTCAATGACAAAACAAGATTAAAACAAAAAAAAAACCCAGGCAAATAAGAAAAAGCCCAACAACAAAAATACCACCACCACCAAAACCCAGAAATGCACAAGGAAACAAAGATATTAGTTGGAAAACAAATAACACAAAAGAAACTTAATTTTTGTACAAACCTGCACTATTATTATCATCATCCTGATCAATGAAGACATGATCTAAAATGAAACTGAGTAGTTCAGATTGCAAGGAAGAATCAGGAGTGTAAACAAGTGGCTCCAACATGTCACGTCCTCCTGTCATAATCTGATGGCTGAAGATCATCAGCACATCACACAGAATTGTGAAAGCCTGTTAAAAAGAAACCTTAGTAAATACTTGCTTGGATTTTGTTTACAATAATGTATTTTGCACTTGACAAAACACTGAAGATCTCAACAGTGTACACAGGTCACTGAAGTCCTACACAACTACAAAGACCAACTGAAGTCAAAATGTGCATAAGCTTCTCACAGCAGGTTCCTGTATCAAGACTGAGTCTCCAAACAAAAATATTGCACAGATGATACCAACTAAATATGAAAATATTGCAGGATTTAAACATGAGGAGCCTGAAACTCCCAAATTCTGCCTGATGGATCTACATTAGGTCACTAGAGAACTTTGTGGACTCCAAGCATAGTACAATCTCCTTTTTGCTGTCTTTTTAAAAAATCGTTTCGATTACATTTGTTTAACATATAACAGCTGAGATTATTCAACCCCTTTAAATCCTAATGTCCAAAAATCCAAAAGTGCAACCAACTTTTTGTTTTGCTGGCTAACTTGTGCATCTGACATCAGATTTAAATGTCTGTACTCCACTGCCCCAGAAAGTTCAAATGTCTTAGTACCTGACACAGAGACTGACGCTCTTCAAACTAACAGACCAAGGCAACAAGCTGCTTAGTGCTGCACCTTCTCTTTGGCTCTAGGCTCCCAAGTACTTCCATGAACAGGTGTGTTCTCTAACTCCTCAAAGCAAATATTACTAATTCCCGGTCACAAAAAATACACGTGCTCCTCTGAAGTCCCTTGTGTCCTTTCATGAGATCAGACAAGGGAAGTGGAACCAAGGCTATTGTACCTTATGCGACAGGTACCCTGTGTAACTTGGCAGTTCCAGTTTCTAGAGCATTCACCAGAGTCTGAGAGTCATACAGCCTTTTAGAGAGACCTACTCAGAGCTTCAGTAATTTTGTTACTTGCACTTTCACACCCTACACCTTGTGACTATTACACTAGGTAGCTCTTTGACATAGAAAAAGCCTATTCAGCTCCAGGAATATTCTTGTTCTAGCAAGAGTTTCAAAAGCTGCAATTGTGCGACTCAGTGGACCAGATTTTCCACTTTAACCAGGTTATTATTATCTCCAGCAGCAAAAAGGCTCCTAGCTGTCTATTTCTTTAATTAAACTGTCTACCTAGAAGATAATCTCGTCCTTCCCCTATAGAGACATACTTCATTTTCTTTCATTTTAGTATTTTAAAGATTGTTAAAGGCATTTACTTAGAATTAATCCTGCTATCAGTAACCTGTGCTCTTCACTGGAACCTCAAAATCCTATGAGTGTCCTGGCCAAAGAACTATTTGCCCACAGATTGGAAGAGACTCAGCCCCTACAGTTTAATTATTTCCTTTGACTGTTATCCTCAGAACTCAGGACAAGTGTTTCCCAATATGATGTCTCAATTCTTTTTGAAACAGAAGTAAAAATTAAAGACAACCCCTAAAACCTTCATGCCAGCATTTCAAAAAAGCCAGGACTTCTGTCTCCTGCCCGAACTGTCACGCGTTACTTACTCAAGCTTAGTGTCTACATCTTTTATGTCCGAAATATTTAAGAACTTATTTCCAGCTAAAACTCTCCCTGCAAAGGACAACTGTGTGAGGCACTGACTATAAAACTGTGCACATCTTCTCCAAGCAGTGTATCATTGTTGAAGCTTCCAATCATTTGCTAGAGCATGTCTAAACAACAGTATTACCAACAGATCAGTGTCTGAGTGTTCCTAAAGGTGACTACAAAAAATTCCCATTACCCAACAATAAACTCTCCTAGGTTACAGTGCATACTGGTGCATGTATAAACATATACACACTCATCTTAAGTACTCATTTTTTCCCCTCCTGATTTTGAGATCCCCAGATTCTAGGGACTCTGAAAAACTGCGGAATACACTGCCTTACGGAGCAACACAGAGAAGGAAGAGAAGGGAAGCTGCACCTGCATGCATTCAAAGACAGAACCAGTAAAACAACCTCTCTTTTAAACTGCTGTCCTTAGCTCTTCCAGTTTTGAGCCTATGAATCCACAGCTCCACAGGAGATGTAGGTCATTAGCACATGGCAAGCAAGAGGTCTGAAATGGAACTCTCTCACTTACACCCAGAAGGCTTCTACAGTGCACCTGCAGAGTCATTATTTAAAGAAACAAAAAGCTCCTTTGCATAAAACACAAATTTTAGGCATTACGCTGCCTAAAATTACTCAAAAGAATAAAGTTTAAATTGATTCTGAAATCCTATGTACATAAGGAGGGCAAGCATAGAAGTACAGTATGTATTCACACTCAAAGGGCACTCAGCCTGAACACCCAGGACATCACGTTCCTACACAAGTGCCAAAAATATTAGCAAGAAGAACTTTTCAACTGCTTTAAAAGTACAGTATTAAAGACTACCAGTAACAACAGCACTAACCTGTTCCTTAACAGCAGTGTTTACATTGGTCAGGTAGTGTTGACAGATTTGACAGAACACTCTCATCTGCTTCTTTAGACGTAGAAGATCCTCCTTTAAAGAGAATGATTTCATATAACAGTTTTGCTTTTTCAATTTTATAGTCCCATTTAGCGCATGTACTTTCACAGAGCATTCCACCACAGGCCTTAGTGGTAACATTCAAGTCCGCTGCATTATTTAAAAAAATCACTATTACAAATAAAATTAGCAAGTAGCAATTTCCTTAATTTTGTCATTCTGTGTAGCACAGAAGAGATGGCAGTTGGGATGAAAATCGTGTTATTTTATAAAAAAAGTAGTAACTAAAAAACCTCAGAAAGAAACCTAAAAAACCCTAACACCTCCCCTCATCCCCAAAAAATTCCAGACCATAAAGCATTTGCTCTTTAAAATATCTGTATTTTCAGCCTAAAGGATAGATTTTAGACAGCTATTCATAACTAAAAAAGACAAATCTACTCGGTATTACTTTATTTTTTTAATTCACTGAGTTGGGATAAAATGGACTATCTTATCAGAGTTGGTTTTCTTTCCCCCGTTCGTCGGGGAAAAAAAAAAAAAAGGTAGCTTTATGCATTGCAATAACTTCCCAAAGAGTAGATTACTGAGCAAACACAGTATCAAACTGGTCTAAGTAACACCCACATGTGTAACACAGTTGGTGTTACTCAATCACCTGAAGATGTAGCCCTGTAGAACTGGGGAAGTTGTAATACCAGACCAACTGTGTAACCAGCATCAGTCCAGACAAAGATGAAATACACCTGAGGGAAGTTTAAAAACTATGCCTGCAATCTAAACTGAAACAAGTGTCTCCCTTCAAGAAAGTGGGTAACACACTGGGTACAGCACATCGTTTAATCCCAGCAGGATTAACAAGAGCAACAGCTGCTCCTTGACAGGAATTTAAGTATAACATGATTTTGTAAGTCCTTATCTACACAAAACTTCTCTCTCAACATTTACCATTCAGATTACTACACTGAAGCCAAGACACTTATACGTGAGAATATTTTCTTTCCTTTATATAGAACTATTTGTTTACATTTTTATTAAAATTGAACCATTTACACAGTCTTCAATTTAGTGCATGTATTATGAAGCTAATTCCCACACTTAGCTCACAAACCTGGTCACAAAGAGCAAAGTTAGATGTTGACAATGTTGTCAGAGGCCAAAAAAAGCCCAAATCAACCAACTAAAAAAAATCAACCAACCAACCAAATCATTAGGCATAGTACACTTCTGTCACTTCTGTTCCTGTGCTTATTTTTTGCTGTTTTACATTCCACTTTCATTGAACAGAAGTCAACAGAACTTCTGTAGGTACTTAGTATATTTGGCAGCAGTCAAGCAGTTAAATATAATAAAAGAGTTGTAAATCAGAAGTTAAACCAATGTAAGCTTTAATTTACCAAATTTTATTATGCAGGATCAGAAGATAGTCTCTATAAAGGACCACTTTTCAATTAGGTCCTTTTCATTCCTGCTGAAAGTATTACAAATTACATTTTGCTGCAAAACAGCTAGGTTAATCTTCATTTCTAAACTAACCTGTCGTTTACCCTTTAAAGTAACAAAGCCTCCAAATCCTTCCACACCCCTATGAAGTAGCCACTTCATATCAGGTATTTAGGGTTGGAAATGTGAAAAGCCATTAAAACACAGATGGGTAAACTAGCCAGCCAGTGGTCAAGTTCGTACTTATCTCTAACACCTTTAGACTATAATTACTCACTGGACTAAAGAAGTCTGAACAGATAGGGGAAAACCACCATAACCTGATACACGTGTTCTCTGTTATAGGGTCTAAATTAGTACAAGTTACATAGCATGATTTTCCACTCCTGCATCTACTAGAAGCTCAAACTACCACATCCTAAAATTTAAAAAAAAAATTAAAGGAAAAATGTATGCATCCTCACATTAAAATGAGAATACTGTAATAATGGATTATTAATTACTCATACATTATTAATGCCATGAGTTCCCTTTGTTTTCTCCCTAGTAAACTGTGACAGTCATATACAACTTCTTTCTCTTATATTAATTACAAGCATGATAATCAAACCATTTAAAAACCTGAAGAATTTAATTTACTTGTCTCCTCCCTGACATAAAGAAAGGTGAGTTAACAGTAACTCAAATAATAAAGTGCAACTCCAGCATAGATTTTCAGTCAAAAAGCACTCTTCTTACAGGACTGCAGAAAATGTATGTTTGATTACAGGGATTACATTTTTTTAATTTTAGTTAGAGAAATCATTAAAATGTTTTGGCACCTACAAAGTCCATTCTAAACTACCTAGGCCTCTCAAAAAAAACCTTTTTTCATTAGGCAGTTCACACAGTGAACCACCTAATCAACCTCTTCAAGCAGTGCTGGATACAGGAAACCTTAATCCTTCCTCTAAGATTTTTCAAGAAGTGAAATTAGAAAGATGACATTTGCCAGAGCTTTGCCCTTCAAGATTACTATACATAGAACCAAAACAGGGCCTCTCATCACTCCCTGAAAAAACCTGAAATTTAACTTAATCTTTTTATGTCTTTATTTAACAACAGATTTAAAAGACTGATGAAGAGTAAAGTAGGATAGCAACATATTGAGCAATAAGAATACTATGATAGTATACAAATTCTTAGATCTCACTGACCTGTCACTGATACTTCAAGGTTTCCAAATAAATTCAAACCCACTACTTGAGAGTAGTATGGCTGACTATACTGGGATAACTTCCATTCTACCCCTTCTTAGCATTGTTACAGTGCCTGACAGGTATCACGTTTATTTACTATTACTTTAAAATTCCATCAAAGTAAACATAATATTGACATTTAAATAATAAAAACAATTAAAGGAAGTACTAGGTTTGTAAGTCAAGAATGTGACTACTAAAACTATGAATTCAGAAGAACTTATTAAAAAAAACAGGATTAGGTAGGTATCAATAGAAAGAAAATTCCTCGTCTTAATTAATTCCATCACAGTTCCCACGTGATGACACTGCAGCTATGTACAAATGTTTATTTACTAATACAACTGGAACAAGGCATACCTTTGTGGAACTGCTTTCAGTAACTTTTGCTAGCTGCCAAAGGATTACATAATGAGTACACTGCAGTGCATGAATAACAATCTGAAACCAAAAGGAAAAAAAAGCATTAGATGACAAAGGCCAATACAAGAGAGCAACAAAAGCTATTTCTAGTTGTGCCTGAAGAACACATTTTAACTACAGACCTGTTCTGGCATGTCTCCATTTTCAATGCCAGTTTTCAGTAACTTGTAGTTGCAGCCAAACAAGTCCCATCTTGCATGGTCATGAGCACTGGAAGCATTAGAAATGAAGCAAAAAATATTATTTAACTAATACTCTTTCTGCAATTTGAGGTTAACAACTACTAAAAGCTTAACTGGTCAAAAAAAAAAAAAAAGAAAAAAAATTAGTGTTGAAAAAACCCAGCCATTGAATACCTCCCCACCCCAACCAACACACACACACACACAATAAAAAAAGCAAAGCAAAAAAATCCCATGAAGTTGCATTAAAAAGTAAGTTATATCATATTAAAAACAAGCAACCCCCTCACCACAAACTCTGATACTGAATTAAAAACAAACAATCCCCCACATCACAAACCCTGACAGACATGTGCAGAAGCCAACTTACTTGTGAAAAGCAGTGATTCTCTTCAGTGTTGACAAGACTTGATATGCATCATCTTCATCAGGTTCCTCCCCCTATTTAATAATCATACAGTGAGATATCTCAAGCAGTGTAGTCTAAGTGAATTGGGGAACTTACTAAAACCAAACACACACACACATACCCCCAAACTGGGGGGAAGGAGAGGGTGGGGACCTGATTCTAAATTATTTATCATGTCACACATGCTTTTAGAAGAGTTAGATAAGGCAGCAAGCAGTTCATATCTAGAGATGGAGTCAATGATCTTAAGTGTCTTTTCCAACCTAGACAATTCCATCATTCTATAGAGGCAGAAGAAGAGAGAGGAGAGGGGGGCAGGGAGGAAGGTGAAGGGAGGGGGAAAAATAAAATTTGAAAAAGCCTAGGATAGCAGAATACAATGTATAATATAGGTGCTTCTATTTTCTCTGAAGAATCCAGCAGAGGCCACTGTCAGACAAAAGACACTGGACTACATGGGCCACAGGTGAGTACTTCAATCTTACTTTAATAACAGAAAAAAAGGCTTTGAGAGAGGTAAGGGAACTGGTTTGTTCTAATCGTCCCATAAGTTCTGACAAACTTGCATTTAGTGAAAAAAGAGGAGTAAAAATGAAAGGGTCAAAAAAGTATCTATTTGTACATAAGATAAACTATCTGAAGTCAAGAAACTCCTCCCTAGTCTAGCAGAGATAATGCAAGTTTCACTATGCTGTAGTTGCATAACCTATCAAAGAACTAAGGATTTCAACACTTCCACCAGAGAATTTGCCATTTTCCTTCAAGCCAACTTCTGACATCTCATTTCCTTGCTTTACCTCTCATTCTTTCTTTTTATCACAAAGGGAAACAAATGGGCACATTTCCTGTTTAGGATTTCTAGAACGGAGTTCTAGTTCAGAACAAAAAGCAAGAGAAAAAAGGAGATCTTGAGAAACTACATGCATTTAAAAAACGTTAAGAATGAAGCTGTCAAAAAGACACTTCCTATGCTCCTCACCACAGATGAAGAGGAGAAACAAGTTTTGTCTGAATGTCAGAGATCCCACATAGTAAAGTTAAATACTCTATCAGAAGATTCTCACTTTTCAGATCAACACAGTGTGGGAACAAAGTTATTTTTGATCTACTAACTGCATCTGCTTGCATTCAGGAAGGGAGGGGGAGTGTTTTCTAGAGATCTTGATATTTAACAACAGTAACATGCAACCACAGGCAAGACTAGCTACAATAGTACATCTGAGGAGAATCCATGGGGAATTACAATACTACAACTCTCAAAAACGTAAGCCTCAAAAGCTAAGAGCAAAAAGTTTATGTACTTAAATTGTTTATCTGAAACTTAACTCAAATTCCCAAAGGACTCTGGTCAAAAGGAGATTCAAATTAAAGACTCACTGTCTTAATCTAAAAGAACAGTCTGTGTTCACACAATCACAGCAACGACACTGTTGTATTATTGCACTCGACCTAACAGATTTGAAATTCAGAGGGAAGATCCCATCTCCAGCTCTGGCTTGCAGAGAAAGACAGAAAAACATACTGAAAATATTTACAAGGGCAGGAAAAGGTGATCTTGCACATTAAAATACCTCTTGCAGGAAGTCCTCAAGAAGTCGATTAAACTTGTCTGCCAATTCATCTATTAACTGACTTCTTGCAATGTCAACCCTGTTAAAGATTGTGAATTCTTCATTACAGAGAGCGTGGTAGGTTTTTGAACAGGCTTCCAAAACATCTATATCTGTGTGCTTCTCCACAATATCCCGGATTTGTCGCAATAAGGCATCCAAATGCTACAAGGAAGACAAGCCAAAGATGAAAATATTTATTTTTTGTTTTTATATATACAAACAAACATACACACACATTTTCAATAAACCTTTAAGGAATTTTAAAAGATAAATTCTGTTTATTACTTTTGTAACTACGATACAGAACACAAACACCTCCTAGAAAATCAGTGAAGCTTCTGAGAAACTAAAAGCCTATTTACCAAAAATCAAGTTAGAGCTTGTAACAGACCAAATCACTGAAGAGATTAAAAATTTGCTACTGTCAGTATGGTCTAACTTAACACTTGAATTTGCAATGACAACTGAACAACACAGAAGTATTTACCTACCACTCACACAAACATTTATGCAAGTTTGTGTGTGTCTTAAAAGCTGTATAATTGAAGATTTAGTTTCATAACACTCTACTGTCCGCCAACTAAAGCCAACTTCAGCTGTTCACATATTCCTCCCCTCAACCTGAGTTACTCAATGCTGCTCTATCACTGCTGGCTATGCTGTCAACTACACCATTTTACCACTTTTTGACTCTAGCGATTTCCAGCTACTTCCTTCACAATGCAATAGCACATCTGAGAAGGAGACAATAGAGATGAGAACAGCTTCACCAACTTCATCAGCATAGGAGATAAAATGAGAGCAGTAACTACATCATTTGTGATCTGGTATTCTCGCTCTTTTTCGTGTAATGATGATGGTGGTTTTCTAGTTTTAGTGATAGAAAAAGAAAACTTACTGAGCTGTTTCTACAAGCTTTATCTGTCAGACAGCTATCCCAAATACAGGGATATATAGGACCATAACCCAGCAATAAGTATCCTCAACTGAAGCTCATCTAACTGGCAAGACTTTCTGTTAAAACCAGCCAGAAAGGCCTTAGAAATGTCAAACTTTCATTATCCCTAACAAGAGCAGCCAGTCACAACTCTGAAATCCAAATCGCATTATCAGTAAGGGTAACAATAAATAAAATCTCCTTTACACAAAAGAACACTGCTAGAATGGTGACTGAAATTCCAGTGACTAAGTCTAAATTCTGGGACTTTTATGTTAATGCGTGGATGTTACCGTACCTTTTCTAATCGCCCTGTTGTATAAATCTCCAAATCAAAGTACTGTGGCAACTGCAGTAAGTTGGTGACTTTTTCTGCATCTACAGAATACTGTAAAATTGGCAAGGAAAAAAGTTTAGATGAAAAAGTCTTGGACAACATAATTCATTATAGAACAAGAAAATATAAACGAAGATTAGTAAGAAAAAAAAATAAAACTCGTGGCAAGTTGTATCATTAATTACAGAAATATAATCGTAAACATTTCAACAACCCATCAGTGAGAAATGGAATTAAACCTACCTTTGCTAGCAACTGAGGAAGTGCCACCGCAAAAAGCTCAGTGATTTTTGTCCTGTCATCCAACTGGGTTTTCTTTTCCTTTGCTGTCAGCACCTAAAATAATGGTATTGTGAGGATTTTACAACTAAAAGTTCTGGTGCAAAGTTTCATTATCATTAATGAAATGATGGTTAGGTACACGGACCTCTAAAATCACTGTAAAATATCAATGTAAAGCAGGAGGGAAGTGTGCAATTAAAAAAAAAAAGAAAAAAACAACATTTGGCATTCAAAAAATGCAATTCAAAGTTAGTCCTAACACTATTAAGATTATCTTGAAAACAGAAGTGATAACCTATAACAAAAGGTTTACCTTTTCTGCAACAAAAAAGCATGACTGGAATGACAACGTAAGAATGGGAACCCCTTCAGCTTACAATTTTTAATGATATTTACTCAATTAATTTGTCAAACCTATCTTCATACAAGCTTTCAATCTGAAATTAAATGGGTTTCTTACCAAAAGATGCACCAATCTTGAGAGAAGACTGCTTAATGCCTCAGTAAAAGAGGCTGTCTAAACTCTGTATAATCACAGAAAAGCCAGTTGGTGGACTGGCCTTCTTCCAATAGACTATGGAGTGTATTTTCCTTTCCCTCATTTTGCTCTTTCACACTGAAAATAGTTTTAGCTTTTCCCAAACATTGATTCTTGTCCTCCTTTCAAACCAATACTGTTTTCAAAATCAATTTTTATTAGCTTTAATAGTACAAACAAATGCAGTAATTCAAACAGTACTAAGCACATGCCAACGTCCAGAAAAAGCAAGCTAGCCAGGGTAGTCAGATAAATGGAGGCTGTGGGGACCAAAGCTGAATCTCCCATTTCAGTCCCTTCAGCAGCAACAGCCTACAATCTTTTCCTTCTTCCCACAATGGCCCCACAGAGCCATTCCCACATCTCTAGATGAGTAGTTTTTGCTTCCTACCCTTTTCCCCGTTCCTCTTCCCACAGGAGGATGACATTCAGCCGCTTGCCGAATTGTACAAAGCATTATTTCAATCAGTGCGCTTTCCTGTCTGTCCGTTAAAGCTGAAATTTAGGAAACAGATGTTAACACACAACTTATTTTTCATTTTCCACAAGGATCAAGATATGTTGGGGTTTTTGCTTGGGTTTTGGGGGTTTTTTGGGTTTTTTTGTTAAAGGCAAAAAGACAGACATGTAGACAAACAGCTCATTTTCAGAGGAGGGGGTGGCAGACGGGATAGAGAAAAGAAGTACCTTATAAAATGACACCAGAAAATATTGAAAAATGGAGGGAATATCACTGGAGGAGTCACAGAAATGGATGGAACAAATACTAAGTTTTATAATCATTTTACTTCCTTTCCCTTTTTCAGAGGTCCATTTACGAGGACCTATGAACTACAGAATTATGTCAGGGGTTTTGTTTGGATCTACTGACATTAAAGAAATTATGGTATTTTTCCATATGGTACTTGTAACAATAAATTAACCAGTTTCACAAGCAACTTAGTTTCTCTAATGCCAAAAGTGCAGCCTGAACTTGTGGAACAACAAGGCAACACTGCAGGCTAATTCCTTCTCTTCTAACTATTGTTCTTGTGTCGCACTTCCATACCAGGTGGTGATCTCTTTCTACTCTTCCTCACATTTCATAATTGGTATTAGTGACTTCTTATAGTCATGGAAACACAGAAAATATATGTAAACATCTTTTTCCTTATTTCAAGCCTAACAAAAACTGCACAGCAATATAAACAAAGATCTACAAAAATCTCTTACGTTCTTCTCCATTGAGAGGCTCCTCCAGCAGAAGACTGTTCATACACTCCCAGTCCTTCAAGAGGTCTGTTGCACAGTCCCACATGCTGTCCACAAGATAAGCAGCATGTTCGTGCAACTAAAATGAGAACAGATTAAGTATTTTATCAGCAATGAAGTTCATTACAGAACTATAATAAAGAGTATTTCTCGCGCTTGGCTCCTGCCTGTGGCAAAAATACAGAGCAAGTTTTGCAAGCTCTCTGTTTAAACAGAAGGCTTTCTTCCCCGATTAACTTAAAAAGATGAATCCAGACCAATAGCTACAAGGAGTAGTGCTACAAGATCTGTCAGAACTTGGGAGACAGGTGGTTAGAGGTTGCTGGGTTTTTTTGCATTTTTCTCTCTCCCCTTTTAACTCTGTTAAATCACAATTTCTTTACACTTATACGTCATCATGTTTGTCAGAGTAGCACTCACAGCCTGTCTCAACACTGTGTACTTCTCAACACTGTGTACTGACAGACCCTTCAAATAAACACAACCACACAAAACAGTCTTTTGACCCCCAGGTTGCTCAAACAACAGCAAAACCAGGATAGATTCATGGTTCTTAACCAATGAGTGGGGAAAAGAAAAACAACAACAAAATGTAACTGAAAAAAATTATAACAAAGCTCAACAAAAAAAACCCACACACACCACAAAAACAAGGATATCCCTGAAACCGAACTTACTTCACTTTCCAAAAAGAAAAACACTAATGTCTTCACAAGATTAGCATTTGGACTTTGTCTTCCCCTCCTTTTCAGTATTCCATCATCTTCAGCATCTCTGCGGCTGAAAAGCCTAAAAGAAGAATTATTTCTTGACAAGTTTCTTCTTCATTGCCTTCACCATAGTTAATTCACATCAAGATATCTGTTTTTTACACACTAAATACCTTGCTGCTTGGCTGCATTGTTTTATTTTGGAAGGAAGTAATTTGGGACAAGTATCATTTGAACAATTTCATATATGCATTTTACATATGCTGAGTTGATATTCCACTGACTGTTTCCAGTGGAATGTATAATTAAAACAAAATGCTTTAAAAACATCAGTGATAATTGCAGGTGCTTGAGGTCCTATGCTCCCCCTTAGCAAATTGTATTTTCTGATCCCCGCTACAGGAGACTTTAAAGCAGCTAAGAAATACTGGAAGGAGGTCTGGTAAGTATTAGATGGAAACTCTATTTTGTTCTCCTACACACCTGACACATGTTGGACTTTTAGTGGATTTTTTTAAATGAAAAATATTTTATGAAATGGTCATATGAGACAATGGGGAAGAGGCGGGCACAGGGGAGGAACTACAAATGGGAAAACACTCATTATGATGCCAGCCCAAGTTTTAGGCCCCAAACTACATAAGCATTTTAAGACGTTTCACAGGAAGGATGTGAAAGGAGAAGACACAGGAACATTTTTATTATATTCCCTGAAGGTACAAGCTTTCAAAGTGCAGCCTTCAAAACTGCTCTCTGTTTCCCATTTAGAAAAACTACAGCAGTGCAGAAAATACAGTAATGTTACATTCTCTCTTCTTTCTTAAGGCCACTTTATGATCATGTTTTTCCTTTTCTTAATTAAAACTAGTAAGAATCATCGTATTAATGCACACAAATGCACAAAAATCTATAGGAGCAAGAAGTTAACTGTAATTTCTCCATCTTACTTTTTATAAAGAAATTCCCCTGCGGCAACTGCTACTGGCCGATGAGCTGAATAAACCAGGTGGTAGACATTTTCACAGTCTTCCGCAGTCAGAACTTCTTCACTACTCCTAGGGGTAGGGATGGGAAGAAGGAAAGAAAGAAAGAAAAAACCAAAAAAGGCTGAGTCAACAAAGTATGAACTCTAATGAGAGAGATGGAAATGAATGAGAACCTAAACATTTTCCTTCAATTTATCATCCTAAAACTCAGAGTCTTAGTTCCAAAGTCTTCCTGAACAAAATATAATGATGAAGTATGAGCTACTGCTAGAAGGTTACGCTCAAGAGTTCAACTAGTTCAATATATTCCGTGTTCTTCATTTCAAACATTCCATGATAGTTTTTAACTATGAGGCTGAATTCAAAGTTCCTAGCCCCTACATCTACTGAACTGTGGGAGATAAGTAATAACACTGTTCTAGACAGATTACTTTTTAAATTCCATTTTGTTTGAGTGTACGATATACAGACATTTCTATAGCCTTCAGATTATCTGAAGTGTCATGCTGCTGGCCTCACCCACAGAGATGAGAAACACTTAAGTTTCAGTACTTGCTGTATGTGAGATAAGGAAATATACATGTACTTACTGTAAAACAAGAGTGAGTAATTTTATTGCTTGGACTGCAACATCATATTCTTTGTCAAGAGTCATAGACACAATTCTATCCTAAGAACACAAAAGAAAGTGTTTTTGAAGAGGAAACAAGTGTAATGTAACTTTAAAAAAATTCATATATACCAAAAGTAAAAAGTTACACTAACCTTGAACCGACTGGTGAAGAGCTCCAATTTGGAATTAAGCTCCTTATTATAGTAAAGCCCTTGCAAAGCAGTTAGGCATTTGAGTCTTACTTCTCCTTGCTAAAATAAAATTAAGAACTGAATTAAAAGTCAAGTATAGGATACAGATGTGATCTTCATGTCATACAAGACAAGTTTCTTTTACAGTCAGAATTAATTCAAAGACAAAGATTAAATGCTGTCACAATATACTACCAATAATCATGTTAATGACATAAGAATATAACCTTGTTTGTAACAAGGCAGTGAAGCAGCAAAACCAAACAAAAACCTCCAAGGTCTTACTGCAGTTACCATCTCCATAAATCAAAATACACCTGTTTCGTTCTTTCTAAACACTCAAGATACTTCTATCATTGATGACCATCCTTTGTGCAGTCAGAATTACTAAGTAGACAATGAGAGAAATATTCCTCCTGAAATACAAGATCTACTTCATCAGAGAACATGTTTTAAGGTATAGATGACCTCAAGCAATTTCTATCACCCACTGTCAGAGGTTATTGGGTTTTTACACCAAGCCCATGAACAGCACAGCAAGACTGAGCATCCCTCATTTCTTACACATAAAATTCAATAGCTTGAAGTTCCCAATGCAAGAACTGAGGCAATGTGCTGACTCAACAATGAGTCAGGGAGCACTTGTAAACTTTATCTCTTGACCCCTCCAAGCAGAGAACAGTCTCTAGGTGGTAGTTGGTAAATACAGCTTGAGGCACTCACCAGCATAAAAGTGGGCTCTTCCCATGCTTTTTACAGCTAGATGAGAATGCTGGAGAGTTTCTTAACTTGGCAAAACAGAGAACTGCCCAGGCTACAGGGCTGCATTTTTCCATATGACATGCATTAATTTGAAGTAGTTAAGTACTATGAACCACAAGTTTGCATCAGCAATAAATAAATAGAAAAGATCATTTGCCTACAAATAACAGTTCCTTAAAAAAAAATCTATATGTACTCTCCAAAAACATTCAAAAGATTCAAGTCTGGCTTATATGTATTTTGAAATGCCAGTACTTCTGAGTGATAAGGAAAGCAGTGACCGATTCAAACAGTTAAGAGATCCAAACCTAGTCTGGAAATACCAATAACCAGACCCAAGGAGTTCTGCTTCTTGGTTCTGCTCCTTTTGTTCAGTGCAGTTTACCTTGTCATGCATAGTCCATCCCACGTATTTTAAGTAGCTGTCATTGAGAAAGGCGTCACTGTACATTTTCATCCATATTCCGATCTCCTCAATGCAGATGGCTCTTATTTCAGCAATTGCATCTCTGTGGAGGGAAGCGGGGCAGTCAGTTCAAACAGATGAATAATTAGAAATAGCCTGCCAACAGCTTCCAGAATAAATTAATGATGCTACACATTACTTACTGAGAGAAACTTACCGGTATCTATGCACAAAAACACCTTTAAATATTGCATTCATCATGTTTTCTATTTCATCCTGATTTTCTTGAAGCTGAAAGAATGTAGAGAGTACATAAACAGTGAGCAGCACTTTTACAGTCGGATCAGATGGTGCTGATGCTAGACAAACTAAACTAAGTTAACATTTAACATTTTAAGTGTGACCATTAAATCCTTTCACAGATTCAGAAATATTCACAGATCTGTTTCACAGTACAATATGCTATTATTTAAGAAATTGTATCTACCACAGCATACAAATTTTAGTAATTCTGACCACTGGAAAACAGTTCTTCAAGTGTAACAAAGACATCTTGGGTTTCTGAAAGGTCCTTCTTAATTAATTTATAAGAAAACCTGATTTCATTCTCTAGTAATATCGTTGCTTTTTTATGTATCTATGTATTACTCACACCAGGACTGGTCCTGCACACATATCTAACAAAGCTACATCGAATGGGTGGTTAAGAGATCAGTCTCGAACTGCAAGATCTTTGGGAGACGATCAGAAGACAAACTTGTTAGTTTGTCTGAACTGCCAGGAAAAAAAACCCCTTAACAGGTAACAGCACAAACGCTGAAGAGCAAAGGTGAGATGTTTCCTTTGATCATGAAAAAGTTATTTCTGATGTCTAAAAAACAAAAACCTAAAAGAAAGCAAACACCACCACCCAAAAAAACCCAAAAAACAAACAGAAACCAAACCACCAGTTGCCCTAAAAGTAAAAACTGAAACCTGATTGAATTAGGGCTTTCAACAAGACAACACTGTCAGCAATGAATCAGCAAGTCTCTTTTACACAAAAGAAAGAAAATAGAAGTAGACTGCATTTTCAATTTTGATAGTGCTTTCTGTACATGAAAAAAGCCTTATCTAAAGCCTTTAAACACACTTTCTGCTGAGATCGTTATTGACATTATAAAAGCAGTATTTTGCTCCAAGATCACGGAGATCTTTTCTAGAAGCCAAAACCTGTCAATGTATGGTAATTTTTGTTACATATTTGAGTTCAGTGTAGGAAACTCGTCGAGAAATACAACAAAAATGTATCTATTACTGATTGCGGTCTCTCTCACTAACCTTACTACAACACTACTATTTTTAAGACTCTGCATTTACTTCTTTTTACAGAAAACCCGACAGTAAGAAGCACCTTTCAAAGTTTTTTAAACATTAAACATGAACAACCTGAAGAACTGGGAGACTAATAACTACCAAAACCAATTACAGAACAAGATTAATTATTAGCTGTCATTTATGAACACTTATCATACGCACACCAGCTAGAGTTGCACTAACCTCCTTTCTCTTCTGTAGTAAGAGTTCCAGCCTATCATTAGCTCGTTTCCCAATTATTTTATTTCGTTCTGCTTCATACTGCCGCTGTGTGTTGTCCATGTTAATACTTAGATTTAATGCCACATTCACTAAAGCAGTCATCAGTTTCATGGCTACAAAAATAAGTGAAAAGAATAAGGATTATTTAAAAGGTTACCTGATCTAAGAAAACTTAGAAGAAAAATCTTGACACCTCTTCCTGTCAACCCTTTCTGTATTTATGAAAATATAGTCACTGTAAACTTTTTGATACACAAACTTGAGCAATGTCCTACCAAGAGTGCATCATTACTTATCAAGACAATAGATGCAATACTGCTATTCTGTTCTTTTTTGTCACTTCTTATATGCATTATTTTTATTATAAGCAAATTATTATTGTTGAATTGAGATATAGGATATGTTTCCTCCCCAAAATGAAGGCAGAATGTAACATTTACAAACATAGCTCAAGAAATACTAAAAGAATTCCATTATCAGAGTCAGTTAGACTGATACCATTCAGTCTTAAATATACAAGAAGTTTCTTTCTTGAAAAGGAAACATCTTAGATAACCAATGCCACCATATCACACCTGTCTTTTCCCCTCAATTTAATTTTCACAAGGGGCAGTTTTTTCAAAGATTCATTTATTAGCGAAAGCAGAGAAAGCACATTAGCCAACTACAAGCCAGAAAACATAAAACCAAAATATAAAATACACTTGCATAGGATTTTTGGTGTGCTTTTTATTTTTAAATCAACCCTTTTTAAAAGAGTGCATACAAATACTCCTTTTTCAGAAACTAGAAGGTGATGAATTGTGTACTTGCTTGTCTTGTGAGCTCCTGTAACAAGGCATAAAGGGCTTGCACTGGCAGAGCACACACAAAATTCTTGTGCATGTACCACCAGCAAAAAGCTGATGAGCAAGGCTTAAAAGACATGCAGTTATATTGAAGTATCATCTCACACTGTGATCTCCAAGGATATCAAGATGAAAGAACAAGTCCCAGGTAATCACAGAAGCCAAAATTACCAGAAGTACCAGTAAATATGGATACAAGGATTTTGTCGGCACTCTTTTCTGTATAAAATACAACCCTCAACAATACAAACAGTAAAACTCAGATCACAAAACCAACAGAATTGATACTGACGTGAACAAATGCAAACGCATGGCTTACAAAAAAGTATTTTGTGTGACAGAAACTAACATGCAACAGGGAAATTTCTGCAACTTTGATTCAGGCACAGCTCAAATTAAAATAAAAAAAAATATAAAAACTTGCTATTTAAGACCTAGAATTAGTATTAGTCATATAGTACAACAGTCAGAATTGTAGATACAGCAGAATTTGTAAATTCTCCTGAAATAAAAGGTTTTGTTCCTCTCTCCATAAGAAATGCCCTGGCTGGTGGAAGTCTCACACAGCAGCAGCCCTATGTGCAGTGCGCTAATGTAAATTCAAGAAAACTACCCCGGATATAGAAGGACTGACAGGACAGTAGGACTGAAGCCAGCTGTAAATCAGCCAGGTTCAGGGAAGCGAACAATAATTATTTCCAGTGTGGCAAAACCTCAGCTCCACGTAGAGCCTAAATTTACACCTTGTTCAAAGTAAAATTGCTACAATAACCTCATATAAGCTGACAGCCACACAATGCCATTCACAATCCTTCCTCAGTAATCAGTGCAAGTTTAGGACTCCCTTATTCAAGAAGCTCATCCGTTGTCCATACGAAGACATATTTCTTTGAAACACTCTATACTTAACTCATAAGGGATTTCTTCACAATTTAACAGATTGGGAAAAAAATTATATGAAAAGATCAATTACATAAAATGAAGAAATTTAGAGACTGTATTACTGATGAAAAAATTCTTTTAAATTATTTCTAATGCAAAGACTGGAACTGCTACTTTACATTGCACCATGTCCTCAATATGTAGCACAAAGTAAGTTTGTAGTAAAAATTGCATCCAACATAAACTGCAACTTCTGTTTGACTTAATGCAGAGCATGAACAGGTTCAACTGCATTTGAGATTAAAAAGATTTATACCTTTATTTATGACCAACGACAAACCAGTAGAATCAACTGAAAAGTTCGCTTCTACTTACTTTTTCTACGAGACTTAAAGGCAATAAAAATTAAGTACCAATAAAAATAAAGCTAGCAAAGAATGCTTTAATAGTGCAGTGTTTTTCAGTACCAAAATCCAAGATAAAAAGCTGTCCCAAAGCAAGTTGCATTAGATAAAAACTAATAAAACACAATAAAACACAAGTCGAATGTTGAGTATCAAGAAGTTTAACCAGAGTAATTCTGTCCCATGCAACACAAAACATTAAATGTAAGCAATACCCAAATAAATATGTAATTCACTAACCTGCCAGTGTGCTAGTGTGCCGAAACGCTCTGACCTGTGAGTCTGACAGCCCCGTAAGCAGTGAAATGACAGTATCCATCATATATTCATCATATATGATGCTATATTGACATTGTCGGACGAGTACTCCAATGAACTCACAAAAACTGGATTTGAACTTCTTCCACTGGGGGCCAGCCATAGTTAGTGGATAATCTCCACTATCCTATTAAAACACAGAAAAAGAAACAGGAAACTCTTTCAAACATTTTAAAAGTTATTTCATTAAATAAAGATTAAGAAGACATGGGTACAACTTTAAAGCCAAAATCTCCGAGGTCTTAAAAATGATACCATCAGAAGAATATGATTCCATAAATATGCATATACTTTGCAGCTGAGGCTTGTTATAACACAAAGACAACATTCTAACCACTAGCTTCTCTTTTTTGTTTGACTCAAAAAAAGAAAAAGAAAAAAAAATTATTTGCATTACAAATCTACTTCGTTACACTAGAACCATCATGCGAACAGTTAGGTGACAAGTTTAGGAACAGTCAGATCAGGATCATAATAAAGTTTACCGGAAAATGCTTACATATCAGACTGAAACTTCCTGAAGTCATAAAATTACCTACTACAACACCTTGAATATAACAAATGTGTCCTCCTCTCCTGATATGCGAGCCTTTACAAATAGTGGTAAAATGACAGGGAGAAAAAAAGAGTCATTTGTGTCAGTGCTTCTGTGAATAGTTTCTTTAAGAGGCCGAACAACAATACAGATTGAAAAATAAAGAAAGTATCCAGGAAAAGGGATTAGAAATCTGAGAGCTGTTCATTACAATTCTGTTACAAAAGAAAGTAAGCATGACATAGTGATTAAAAACCCCATGTACCAACAGTCCTAGGTGTAGCTTTATAAATTTCACACAATTATTGCCTCAGAGTAATCAAATCTATTTATGCATTGAGGTAGTTCTAAGGAACACTAAAATCATTTTAAAGAAAAGGATATTACCTTTTCCCCTCAGTTTAAGTTACAGATTTTTTTAATTATTGGAGGGGTGGCAGTGGAGAGAATTGTTTCTGTACTAGACAAATTTGGGGAGGAGGTTTTAAACCTACATTTACATTCTCTGGAACACAAGATGAAAGGAACACCACTCAAACCCAGGAAAACCAAAACCAAATCAAACCAACAAAAAAAAATCCCAAAACAAAAACAAAATAAAAACTACAACAAACAAAACAAAAATAACCCCACCACCCACCAAAAAAAAGCCCCAACACATCTCATTTACCCCAGCACTCTGTGGAACAGAAAGTGACAATTTAAAGGGAAAAAAGCCATAATCCCCATGAAAGGAAAAGCATTAGTCTTTAACTGGAGAATAATCAAATTTAAATCCCCACAATTTGTAGATTAATGAATGCATAGACAAATTTAGCAACCATTTCAAGAGAGAATTTAAAGCCTTACATAAACATCAAGACAGGGAGGCATCCCTCATAGTGCCACCATAGTAGGAATTCCCACTATTTAAAAACTGAAAGTCAATATTGATTTCTTAAACCATTAATCAAATATGTTGCATACATGCAGAGCTTTACTTCCTAGTTTTAAAAGTTCAGTGAAATAAGAGAGTTTAATATTTTCATTCATAGAAGTCCTGTAATTTTTGCAACTCCTTATTCTTGAAACAAACGTCTAGCAATGTGAAACAGCAAGATTAGGACAGGTAAAAAGAAAATAAAAATTAATACATAATCAGCACTTCATTAACTTACCTCATCAAATTCTTCAGTCATTTTTCGGATTATTTCAGAATTCTGCATATGTCGGAACATCTCTGCTGTGACAACTCCTACAATTTAGATATTAGGTCATTAGCACTGTTAATATGAAAGCTGTAAATGGCAGATGACATGCCTACTGCTACAATGTAAAAATAATCCATTTTCACCTAACCTACTGATTAGACATGTGTATTTTTAATAAATTTCACATTTTTTTCTTCTAGCATCCATGTGTAACAAGCACTTAGCACCATTTATACATGTGGGGTTTATTATTATTCTTTTCAAGAAGTGTGTGCATGTGTGTGCGTGTACATACATAGCTAGAATTTACTCATTCGCTCATATTTGGAAGTCAAAGATACCTGTGCCAGACCTCTGCATCAGTGAGCAATTACACCATCTGAAGTGACCTTTTGGGACTCAAGATTCTAAATGGTGCAAAACAATTCTGAACAGCCGTATTGCTACTTATCTCCTGCACTGCAATAAACAGAGTGCTTTCATGCAATTTCTATTTGCCTTGGCCTCAGTTAGACTTCCCGAAGTTTACTGCAAAATTCATGACAAGGATCATCACAGAAAGCATTGAAAGATTCTGTGGCTTTATCTTGTAACAAAAATCAAAAGGTCACTACTCTTGAAAGCGCAGATAACCCCTGAGGAACACTGTTAGCTTTCTAGAGATTTACGCACATTAAAAGTTTTATCAGGACAGAGAAACACTTGAGCAGAACAAATTACATCCTCTATCAAGCACAGAGACACTGGAAGGCAAGTTACCTTCTCTTCAAAAGGAGGTGAGAGGTAAAAGAATGGAGGACATCGAAATGAAGAAAGAAAAATCAGAAAATAAAGAAAAAAATATGGAAACACAGTCTTACTGTAGACAGGCTACCATGAAGTTGTCCATAATATCTTTTAAAACAAGCATGTCTACAAAAGCTATGAAGCAATCTTAAAACAATCAACATTAAGAAATAGGCACATCCAAATTAGAATTTCAAGACTGAACAAGCTGAACTATCAGTGTCAGGAGAGATGATTTTCTGAAATAATAGCAGAGGAAGATGAAGCACATGTTAAGTACCAGGACTGATTTCCATCAACTGTAAATACAAAAGGCTTAATCAACACTTTAAGCTACAGCATAATATTTCTAAACCTCCTGCTCCCACCTTCAGAAATAGTCCTTTAACTCCAAGAACCTGATAATGTAAATTAGCTGTGGGGATGAAGCAGTCCTACAGCATCAGTAGTATGAAAGCAAAGATTGAGAATCACACTATAATATTACTTAAATGGATGAGTAACCATTTCAGTATCTTACCTTTGCAGCCTGAACACTGAATAAAGAAGTTAATGAGATCAAGAAGTGCTATATCTCTGTCATGTTTGTATGACTCTATCCAGTCATCCACTACAGACTGAAAGAAAACAAATAAAAAGGCACTGCTCAGTTTTCATAAATTGAAGACGTTGTTACTTAACTGCTTTCCAGTAAGTGGTGGCTCTTCATCCCTTAAGTAATTTGAACCCTCTTTTTTCATTAATACAGAACGAAATGTTTAAATAATCTTTTACTGCCTTAAGTTCTCAAGAACTCATTTTATTCTATAAACATATACCAGTATAAAAATGACACCTAAACATAAAGCACAAAAATATCATATACTCCTACAGTAATGTTTTTGGAAAAAGAATACAAAAATAATTGGGGTATTTTACAGAATCAGGTTTTTTATTTACACCCTCCCCTGCTCTGCCAAGCTATTGACACTTCTCTGAAGATACTATTTGTGTATTCAATTCCAACAGCTACAGCTCCCTATATTCTTTAAAAAATGTGCCTCTGATGAATTTGCACCAACCACATTTCCCGTAACAGAATCAACAGCGCTGCCCTACACTGTAGTCATTAAGCCAAATAGGAACAAGCACGTTTTATTAAAAAAACTAAATGTGAAGCAATTAAACCTGTGATAATCATTTTGATAAAACAGAATTTACCTGCAACTATGTTTTAACTGTCCATTTGTAGAGTACAAACCATCTACTGCCAAGGTCATAAAAGCACAGAATCACACAATTTTATTAACACAGGTACAAGAGACTCACTTTAGCATCAAGTTCTCAGGTTTGACTTGTTTTAATACATTGATACCCTTCCCTAAATGACAGAGTAATTCAGAATTTCAAAAAGACAGCTGGACTACGGAAGCACCTCCAAAGCTTCCTGTCTGTATTCTCAGTGCTCACCCCCACAGGCAATATTGCTGTGAGGACAAATAGAACATACTGCCATTGAGAAAAACTTCTGAACAGACATACAGCTAAATCCCTCTTCCTTGAGTCTCAGATTATGTACAGTGTGATGCACAACTTCAACTTCTGTCAACAAGACAAAAAGAATGAAAAACTCAAAGTAAAGCTGTCATGGTCTTTCCAGTAGGAACAGAACCTATGAACTAGAACTGAGTGGATTCACCTGAAGGGAGGGATGAAATACAAAGAAAACATCTTAAACTTGGCTTCTAAAGAAGGTCGCCATGCAAGAACTGAAGAATGATAGGAATGGAATAAATATTTCAATTAGTCAGCTTTGTTTTCAGAATCTATTCAGTTTAAAGAAGCTCCAGCAAAACAGTCATTTCTTGAAACGTTTTGTCTCTGTGAATGAACCACCTCTTTTTCCCAGGGAACAGACACTAATTCACAGAATCACAGAATGGATTAGGTTGGAAAAGACCTCTGAGGTCACGGACTCCAACCTATGACTTAACACCACCTTGTCAACAAATTCAGAAGGTACAGAACAGAATTAAAATAGCTAACTTAATATTATTACCAAAATTTTTCCAGATAAGCAAATGCTGTGGGCCATGGAGAAAACTCAGTACTCTGACTGCTGAAATGGACTTTAGTTTAGAAATAATTTGAGAAATTTTTTCTTCCTAATTTTAAAAAATTGACAAAGATTCAGGTATCAATTTCCCAATTCAAGAGGGTAATCAGATCTGGCAAAGGTCCATTTTGCCCTTGGAAAGCAAAATATTTTGACTGTATATCATTTTAAACAGTTAAAATGTCATGAAGATACAATTACTGATAACTGGCTGAACAAGTTGCACACAGAGCATCAGTTAGAGAAGTACTGTTTTTCCATCCACTTTGAAATAGAACAAAACAAATGATAGGAGTATCAGAATTTCTCTGTGCAAATACATCCAAGTAATTTGTTCTTGTTCCCAGCTGTAATGCAGGAGCCTGCAAACCTTGAGAGGACTGCACAGCGACCCAGCTTCCTGCGTGTGTATTACAGGAGCTGTAAACTCTAGATTTCCAATCCCAAAGATAGTCTTTCTTCCACACCACCGAGGAGTCACATGAGTGAGTCAGCAGGAAAGCTTCATGGCTGACAGGGCTACACTTTATTACACTTTAACCCTATCTCGACTGGGAGACTCACAGACAAGCAAACACTTTAGTGACTTATCTGAATTTTAAAAAAACCAACAAAAACAGTGCAGTATTTCTCAATAGTCTGACTTCAGTCCTGTTAGTAAATGCAGTGGGGAGAGAACCTAACATAGCTACTTGAACAGGTTAAATTTCCCCTAAGTTGACTTGGCCAGAGTATATTGCTACACTGTAATTGGCTGGAATTTGGGTCAGGAAATTTAAAGAGAAGCCCTTAAGTTGTAGCTAGTGATTTTACTTTGGGTGAGAGAAGAGAAGCAACTATTTATTTTCAGATAATCTAAGCTCTGGATGCATGTAAAAACTACAGATTCTCATTAAGTTCTATGAAAACAGTAAGTCTAAACCACATTTATATTTAGTTACCACCACACAAAAAGAACTTTAAAGTCATGCAGTCCAAAATAACCTTTCTTTCTTCATTCAGGATACTAAAAACTTACTTTGAATCACAGTATGAATTTATTCATTACATATGTGATTACTCATGAATAACATTTAGAAATGAAAAATCAGTTTATTCAAATTCAAACATCAACAAAGCAAAACCACTTTATTTTGATCTTTATATACAAGTAAAACTAGCAAATTGAAGGAAAAAAATTACTTGAGATTTGATTTGATTAAACTGCATGTAGAGGAAAATATTATTATATTTAAATTGTATCTACATCCAAGTCATAGAGATATCCCAGGTCTTACCTGCATAGCACTCTTGCCCATTTTAACTACTTCAAAGAGCATCATGTTTTCCACACCATTCTGTTGGTGATGTCCATTCATCCGATTTGGACCACCAGGTTTCCCTCCTCCGTTTCCACTTTTCCCCTTCTCTGTTGGTCCTTTTTTTCCTTTTTTACAGGTCTGCAATCACACACACAAGGGGTTTTACTTAATTATTATGAAGTATTAAAAAAAAGAAATCACTATCCATACCATAACAAATATAGACAAGGCCTTTGATTTTCAGCAACCATATCTTTTAAATATTTTACATATATGTGTGTGTGTGTGTGTATATAAAAATTCAAAAGTTGAGGAACAGCAGAACCTGAGTGATACAAAGACCTGCAAGAACTCTGCAGGTTCCCCTTCCTCCTTCCCTCATTTAAAATCTTTAAGCAACTAAAAATATGATTAGTGAGAGTGTATAACACAGATATTTCTCATGTTTAAATTGTAAAACAGATAATAAATATTTCCTTTAAAACAGCTAAGGTGATTCCCTTAACACATCACAAAGTCTCCTCTGCAATTCATTAACCTTTTGTTTTTTCATATGAACATATGTTGGCAAGTGGGGGTGAGGAAAAGCAGACAGGTGTCTTTGTATTTGATTTCTCAAAGCAAGTATGACTTACAGAAAGAAACACATTAAGTACAAATTACATGACCATTGTACAAAATTCATCACCACCTCTCAATAACCAGGTGCTCTGCACTGGTACAGGCACATGGGGTGTCCAATGAGGGGTCACAACCCAGGCCAGCACTCAGCAGGGAAGGAGCCACACATGGTGGCTGTGAAGCCAGTGAGAGGCACATGGGGAGGACAACTGTCCAAGGAAGGGAGAGAAGGGCTGGGAACTGGGTTTAGACCTCCCACTCCACTATTGTAACCTCCTGTCTGCAACCTGTTAAAAAAAACCCTTTTAACTGAATTATTGGTTTCTGTTCACTTTTCAAATTATTAAGAGACACAGAATTCATGACGAATTTAAGTATAGGATGGAAAATATGCCGAGAAACTGATCAAATCAAAGCTTAACCTTTCCTCCCCTACTTCCCTTACGTCTTCAGAGCACTAAGAAAATATCACTGAAACAGTCAAGATGAAGCCTTTCCATGCAAATACAAATATGAACTCTATTCACAGAACACTTGCGTTTTCAGAAAATATTCCTTGCTCATTCAACTTCAAAGCAAGTGCTAAGCTCTTCAATTTGTAACAGCAGAAATGCCTCAGTATCCCTAAAGACTGAACATACTTTGCCTTTGCCTTGTTTTTGGTTTTTTCCTTCAATATCCTCAAAGTCTGTATCGGAAGAGAAGTGTGTTTCAGACTCCCTGCAAGGATGAAAAGACATATCATTCACACATTTCATCAGAAACATTCTTAAATATATTACATAAAATCACAGTATGCTCTCAGTCCAGTAAGTCAACACCAACAGTGAAACTGCTTTTTTCCCAAGCCTACTGTTGAGGAACAGAGCCTATCCCCACACTCGCAGCCTATCCTGTCTCCTCTAAACAACGTATCTGTGAAGGAAGCCATACAGTAAGATTAAAAGATTTGAGGGTAGGTAGAAAATAGCAGCAGGCTGGGAACCATCCCTTTGGCATGTGACAAACATGACAACATCTCAAAAAGCAAAGAGCTTTAAATATTGGTCACAAATACTTAAACAAAATGAGAAGGAGAAAAAACCCAACAGCAAAAAAAAACCCAAAAGCATCACTCTCCCTGACAACCAAAGTGTCTCAACAGATTTCTTCATGCTGTTAGAAACTTAGGAAATAATTAAGAGGTTTGCACTTACATTGAAAGGTACAGAAAAGAAGTTTAGGTCAGGTTTCCTCAGCAAAAAGATAAATTGTAGTTCTGCTTAGGCTTATAAGGTAAAAACATACTAAATACACAAACGGATTTGTTTGATTTCCTACACAGTAAAATATGCTGCATTGATACGCAAATCCTTTACTGCCAACATTTGATAGGAAGATGGTGTGTGAAATGACCTGAATTATTAACAGAGAATGCTTGGCTTGTGTATTCTCTATTTCTACATTTCCTGTAGAATTTAACTTAAATGATGCTACTAGACCTTATTTTAACACAGATGCAGCAACAATGAATTTCAGCTACTATCTTACTGATACACACTTCCTGATTCAATTAACAAAACAATCAGAAAGATCACTGGAGGCACAGAGACTCATTCCTATGGATTTTTTTATAACATTCTAAAGCACTCCAGAAACTTACAGTCTCTCACTATTGCAAGGGTCTGAAAGGAGCTTGCTGCCTTTTGACATGAATTCTGCCATGTCTGGTTCTGCTGACTATGTAAGCTGATATGGACTGGAAAAGCCTCCAACCAGGACGTTGGGGGGAAGAATGAAAGAAGGGAAAAAACTGGAAAAAATTTCTTCTTCCAAGATTGCTAGATGCTCTTATTTTCACAGGAAAGAACTAAATACAAACTCCAAACACTTCACTGAGCAATAAACTGTACCCACAGAGTACAAAATCATTATAAACAGTTGTAAAAACATTATTTCATATTAAACTATCTCCCAATTTATTTTTAATCTTTAACTGAAAAGAAAAAACATCCACACAAACTCATGGATACAAAACTGCATCTTTGCATCTTTTTAGACTTCATAACCAAGTTAACCCATTTCAACAGTCTAGAGAAATGTATTCATGCCAATCCCTTGACAATAAAGGGGGATGAACTGGATTCTTTTGGTCTGCTTAAAATAATCACTTTACTTCTCTATCCAAAAGTGTAATCTGTACCTAATTCTAAATCTTGGAAATTCGAATGTCTGTTTCTTTAAAATTGTGGGAAGACTAAATGCTTAAAATTATGTCAAAAACACCAAGGAACTGATGCTGAGAGAAGCCATTACTTTGGCTTTAACTAAAGCATTTGGCATCATGTGTTTTAAATATTAAGTGACCCACCCAGTTAAGGGCAAATATTTCAACTACTTGATTTAAAATCAGATTTTTAAAAATATTTAAAGCTTATTTAAGTTACTGCTGAATTAATACTCAAGAAAAAAATCAAAACAATGCTTTATCAACATCTCAATAGAAAAAAAATATAGAACACTATCCTTTATTGTTTCCTTGTTTCCAAGAGAAAGCAAACCATAACACAAAAAAGAGACAGTACATTTACAAATGGAATTACAAATTTTTAAAGCACTTACTGAAGGAGAGTAAAATCAGTTGGTATTTCTGGAGCTGCTATCATTTCTTTATCATCTTCTGGAACACCACTGTATTAGAAAGATATTCAAAAAGCAGTCTGAAGTGCAAGCTTACTTTTCTTTCTTCCTTTGTAGCAGACAACTTCTAGAATAAAATAAATCAAAAAATAAGGTGAAAATTATTCCATATATGGAAGGGTAAAAGAGTTTGAAACACAGAAAATGTAGATCACAGCATCCTCTGTTTCCAACCAAGCTTTTTCCTGTTTAAAGATTTTGAGTCCTCCCATGATCCTACTACAAAGTGACTCCACAACTGGTAAACATTGCAGTAAAATAAAAATACAGAAACACTTTAAAAAAACCCAACCAAACAAAAAACCTCAAAACAAAAAACCGCAAAGAAAAACAAAACAAAACAACAAAACCAAAAACAACCACCAAAACAAAACACCACCACCCACTTTTTCTGAATAGGATGAGCAAACTGGAATGGTTTTCATTAACACCTTGCAAGTAGCAGAACCTAGAACTGACACACTAAGGTTATTCTAGTTGACCAAACCACAAAGTTTGTTGAACTTGAAGCCCAATGTGTGTACATTTAAGGATATGACATATAGCAACTTTGTTATCTCCAATTTGCCAACTTCTGTGTAATTTTCCATAAATATAAGCTCTTACAACAAGTTCTTATAACCAGCTGCTTCACAACTCCATGTCTTCCAGAGCTGATAAACCAGACCTACAACAGGTTTAACGTTTGAAGTATTTGTCAAGATTCTTAACAGCGTCAAGGAAAATAATACTATCCACATAGTATAAAGGAAAACATTGGAAACACAATTCTGTTTTAGCAAGAAAACTAAATATTGTGAAAGACTTGTTTTAAACTTCATTATAATACCGTTCATTATAATAAATTTTGTTTTTTCTCTTATTTTTCCTATTCTTTAAGGGGGGAAAAAAATCTCCCTGGATACTTCAAAAGCGAGTTTTAGCCATCCAGGCTGAAGTATTCTATCTCACTTGGCTCCCCAGGCTAACTTTTCCACAGGGAAATTAAGAAAGCATGATGTTCAGGTATTTTAAAGACAGAATACCAAGGAGGAAAACCTTCAGTGTCAGTCTGCTGACTCTACAGTTTTCTGGAGTGATTAGATATTTAAGGAAAATATTTAATTTTGGCATGCTAAGCACATGTTGCTCAAAGTCTGGTAGCACTGCTCCAGAAACTGCATTTCAATTGAGCATGTGGCAGAGAGGCTGGACAGGTTTTCTCCTGCAAGTACTTATTCCGAATGCTAGGGGCCACTGTAGCTTCCAGGATTTAGAGAGACGAGAGAAACCATAAACCCTGAACTTATTAGGGGCTCTTTCTTCACATTTCACATAATTACACAAAAGCAAAGAACCAGAGCGGAAATAAATAGTGGCAAAGAGGTTCAAGATGATCAATCTCAAGGCAGTCTGCAACTACTAAAGCATGTTCCATCCAAAACACGGCAGAAGATAAAAAGCTTCAAGAAAACCATGCTGCAGAATGGCAACACCCTCTGTCACTGTATTCCTCCCTTCTCTAAGCACCGCATGAGCACATGATCAATTTACACTCTGTACCAACCCATGGTCCCAGGCACGGTAACGACCCCTGCCCAGCCACTCAACTTTGTAGGCTCTGCCAATTCAGTATCACCCAATTTCATTCCCCACTAAAATGGGCAAAGTACAACTCAAGTATTTTACCCCCAGATTCTCAAGTTAAACTGGTTCAAGAGCAGGTACCCAGAGTCAAGGCACAGGAAACACAAGACTGAATAGCCACCAGCAGAGGAGAGAAGGGTAAAATTCCATTCTTTGGTGGCAAGGTGCTATTATACCATCCAGGCTGTCGGTGAAATTACATGCTCAGAAGCTAACATACTGAAAAGCTCTACAATTCGGAACTTTTAAAATATATTTTGTATTTATTTATCTCTTAATATTTACTTTGATTCCAAACAGCAACTCAAACTTGGAAAAAAAGACACACTTTAGTGCCTTGCTCATCAGGCTGGCACCTGCTCAGCTGTACAGGAAGGCGGGAACAGAAAAAAAGAAAAATGAAGAAGAAAGATATACATCCACACAAGCTCTTTTTGAGGCATACTTGTGATTCAGTCCCAGTGCAAAGCAGAGATGCAAACTTCAAAAACCACACTGACCAGTTTGAAGTTCAACCTGTCTATCAATGCATTGGTATTTGATTCATTCTAGTTTACATTTTTCAATGTTGAGAGGCAAGACATCTACTAAAGTGGCAATCGGGATCCTTACATGCAAACTGGCTCCTTTTATGAAACCCAAACCTACTATCCTACCAAATTTTGCAAAAGTCTCAATAAATTCTTTTAATCACCTAAATACTTTAAAGAAAAAAAAAACAAAACTATGAAAAAAAATGGGCAAATTATTAGAGTACTTACTCTCTCAAACAAGCCAAATAAATCACTAATAAAGCAAGCTGTCTGCCATTTACACCAACTTTAACTTTTTGTCAGAACTGTTCATCTTAGTACAGACCACAAAACATGAGAGAAAACACAGCATTTGTCAGAATCACCTCCTAGAACAAAACAGACATATAAAGTTCTTGCTAGATGCTGAAGTGTTAAACTACAGAGATTCATATTTTTTGTTTTTCTTGAAGGTAGAATAAACTTAGCCCTCATGATATATGTACCGGTATTCTGGAAAACAGAAGACAGAGATGGATACTTGGCAACAGTGTAGAAAGGAAGAGTGCGAGGGATCTCAGGCGTCAAGCTTAAGTTCCAGCAATGACCAAAAAACCCCCTTGCACTTGTTGTCCTAGTAAAGAATAATTTTACAAGACTTACATATACCCAGAGTGACAGGGTCTTTTGATGGCTCAGCCAGCAGGGTCAACCCAGTCCAGCAAGCCCTCTCTGGCAGTGGCCAAGCAAAGCTGACCAAGGAAGAACATTATTTTCTTTATAGCAAAGTTTCCTTGAATACTTTTCCTGGCATCCAGAAGTAATCCATGGATTTTGCTGGCCAGAGAGGTTGTCCCTATACTTCACAACACCTTATTTTCTCCATTAGTATTTCCAAATAGCTTTTGAACTCACTACTCTTCCGCCCAAGAACAGTCAAATTCCATGCTACCAAAAGGCATATTCTTTGCCTTTAATTGATCACTTTCCAATTCTATGTCATGTTCTCTTGTTTTGGTATGGGAAAAGAGTGACACTGGTCATTCCCCAAGATCCTTCATCTCATTAAACATCTTCTGGAAATTCCAAGACTACTGCCAGCCATGTCTTCTTCATGCACACACTGGATGACTCATACAAAGCACGTGGTTCAGGAAGTCACTAAGAAAGGATGCTTATACAGATGATTTTCCTACCAAAACTTTTCAAATCTATCAAGTTCATATATCACAGTGAAATCTGAAAAGAAAGAAGTGAAATTCTTGCAGACGTCATTCCAAACAGTGAAGGTCTATATTATCTATTAAATGTGTTCTAATAAGCAGATTATTTTAAGAAGTTAACTCTAAGACGTTAGCTCTAAACTAAATTGTCATAAAAATCAGCTCTGGAGTTTCTTTTTTGGCATGTTCATATAATTTCAACTTTAATTTTCCCAAGCAGATACTGAAGTCTCTCAAGCCTGTGAAAACTTTTAAAGGCACTTAACTTTGTGAAATCATAATTAAATTATTAACTATAAAAAGAAAATGTATCCTGCTGAAGGATCACAAGGTGGAGCTCTAGCCTAAAGCTAACTGAAGAAACTCCAAAAGACAGGTCATCCAGAGGTTGACCTAGTTATTTCTCTGCAATAAACTTTATAGCAGATTGCTAAAACTGCAATAACATTGTAGCACATTTCCTTTAGATTTGTATTTAGATTGTTAAGACACCAAAGGATTTCTTCATCTTTTCTGAAATAAAGGCACACACGTTTGATTCCAATGACTCTTCCAATGACAGAAATGCATACAGCTGCTGCAGTACGACTAGTCTCAGTATTTAGCTTTCAAAACAAGCAGAAGAATTTCAAAATGCATTATAATAGCAGAAATAATGCATCTCTTTATTGTACCTTGCTATTTAAAACTTTGCTAACAAAATATTAATGAACTAAAAAACCTACTGGAACAACAGGAGCAGTCCAGGAACAGTCATCACACATAATGCTTCCAACTATAAATGTAGGAGGGGTTTCTACTTAAAAGAATTTGACTGTTGAAAGCAAGAGGCAAGCACGAAACACTGTCAAGACTCCAAACGCATCTTCACTGAAAAACAAATTTAAATCTTAAAGGCTATTTATCCCTATTACATGAATAGTTAATTTAGGGATAGTTGTGATTAAGTCAAATACACTGGCCAAATGCTGACTCTGCCACAAGTTGACAGAATTCACCAGCACAGTTCACACAATAACACATATGCTGTGATCAGCAGTTGCTGAGGGCTACCTGTCCTCCCACAGTTCCTACTGCATGCACAGATAATTAACGCAATTCAGTGAGCAGCCTTTGCTCTAAGAATATACCTAATTATATATGTATATACACACACACGAAATACAAAGAATCACAAAAACAGTCCCCAACACTTGTGTTCTGTACACTTGTGTGAGTGCAGTCATTGACCAAGCTAACAGCAAGGTTTCAGGCAGATGGGTTATGGTTGGGGGGCCTGCCACACAGGCAGTTTATTTTGGTTGCTGTTGGATGTTTGGCATCTATTATCTGGAAGTTTTATAATGCAAATCAGTAAAAGAGTCATAATTTTTTTGGAAGGCAGAGATGCAAAATTAAAAAAACAGCTACATGACCAGGACAAAGATTCAGGTAATGCAGGATTGGCTGTTCACAGATGTATTGATTTTTTCCCTGGAACTCAATTAATCACCTGTAAAATCAAGGACTTCACTTAATTCAGAAAATTAGAACTTCTCAAACTGTGATGCTGAAGAGTATGGCTACAGTTCATCTCTGAATTATTTACCTATCCATGAATGAGAGATGCTGATGCTTCAGGACCAATTATGCAGCAGCAACAGTTAAAATGCTAGTCAGATAAAATTTAAATAAAGGATCAGAAATATGTCCAGTATTTTCCCTTAACTATTTTAGAAGAGAAAGCCACTATCAGCTACTTTATACCTCTCATCTCTTTTTCTGATAAACTAGAATATGCCTAACCTGTTGTTTGATAAAATAAGGTTTGGTTATTTGGGGAAAAAAAACCCAGACAAATCTACTTCTTCATACTCCTTTTGCTTTTATCTCTGTAAATGGACTTTTAAGCAAGATTTTCAGCAAGTGCGTGACATTCCCTACAGACCCCAAAGAGTGTGTTATTTCTACTTAGAGTATACAACCTAGTATTTCAGCTGCCAACAAGCTTTAAAGTAATTCTGCATTTTACGTAAAATACAGAAAACATACTTCAAGTATAATTCTGTAATGTAACTGTACTTTAATATCAGTTATAACCATATCAGCAGTTTTGATCATATTAAGATAGTGTAATCAAGACTAAACAAAACAATAATGCAATTAATACCTTTATCTGTGTGGTTATTTTTGTGCTGTTTGCTTAACAAATGAGACTTGTAATTCCTTTACAGAAAGACCTGAACTAGATACCTTCAATCTACATTCTTCCTTTCTTACCAAGAGAGACATGGTCAATGTACACAGGACCAGTCCACAGTGCCAAAGCCACTGAATAGTTAACATGCCAACAAAGAACCTAAATGACCGAATTCATACAGCTCTTTTCAGTCTCTTTCTTCACATTTTTTTCCCTAAACTTCCAGCTGCTACACCCCCTCCACACCACTTGGGACCACACATCTCTCCATCTTTGAAAAAAATAAAAAAAAGCCATGTTATGACAATTGCTGATTTTATGCCATCACTACCATTTTTTCCCCTGGCCTGCTCTTTATCCATTTTTTATAACATTTGCTCTTTAGTTCATACAGTAAGCCTGCTAAGTAAGTGGGAAAGAGCCATTTCAGAACACGCTTTTCCAACACCGTGGGCTGTTACTGAAAACAGTAGGTTTTCCTTCCCTCTCTCCAAACACACAGGAAAGTTCCTGCTCCTTCTGGCACTTAGGCAAACCAGCAGCAAGCAAATTATAAAAACAAAACCATTTCCTTCGCCCATGATTAGCCCTCCATTGGATCAGCCAACTGAATCAACTCCTCCTGCAGCTACACAAGTTACTGGATGCAGCATGGGCAGCTGAACTCTAGCTTCACAACAAAGCCAGTGAGGAGCTTTGCCAAGGTCAGAGCATCACCACAAGCAGCAGAGCTCTGCTGCAACACAGGACCTCATATACCAAAGTGGCGAACTGGAGGCCTTGCATGGCTCCTGCCAGGATTCCTACCCTTCCGTTGGGAGGAGCCACTGCCAAAAGCCTGCAGTTCTGTGGGGCTAAGCAGGACTAAGACCCCAATCACCCACCTGCCGAGGGGGGAACAGCCCTGCAGACAAGCACCTTGCCTGGGACACACACATCGCCTGTGACAGCACCTTCTGTCTCTACATTCATCAGGCCCAGTCTCAGCTGTCTCCTCAAAGCATTCTCCCTACTCCTTTTCCTCATGCATTTCCTCCATTTTCATTATACAGCAGACAACACACGTACCTACATAACCATTCACGTCTCACCACCCCTCAGCCAGAAGCCCAGCTGAGAGCAGCTGGGGACCCCCAGAACCTGAGGCAGCCAGCCAGGAAACAGCCAAGCACATGGAAACACAGGCCCCCAGAGGTAATGCACACACTGGTCAACACAAAGTAAAATTTGCTTTCACGGTTTAATGCTGTGAAAGCAAAACCTTAAACAGGCTTTATTGAGGGGGGAGAGGGAAGAATGAAAGAAAAAACAATTCAAATGGCATATGAAAGAAGTCAGGCTAAAACCTAAAGTGAAGGTTGAGACTTTACCCCAACTCTAAAGACCAGAAAAGTGAATAATATACAAGGACCTTTGTACCACCCTAATGAGTCTGCCAATCTCAACTACAACACCAAATAATCCCCCTCTCATTAAAAGTACTTTTTGATTTTTGCAAGTTTCATTAAGTACGTGGAACAACTATTACAGAAGGAAAAGAGCTTGCTACAGTGCTTCACAGTCATAGGATTGCTCATTAAAGTACCATCAATAACATCAATATCTTTAATGAAGTTAAGTTAAATACTATTTTGAAACATAAGTACACTGTTACTGCTTGTGTCCTATGAGGTTATTGTAATGGCATCAAGTAATTCACACTGTCCAGTAAAATGTGGCTTTAGAACACTCAACACATGCATTACAATATCTGAAAGATTACTGAACTGCACAATAAATGCAACTATTATGCTTATTAAATGAGGAAATACCTGTGTTACTCTCTAATGATCCTGCCCAACAATATTTCCAAGCTTTGCTAAAATGCACCTGAAATCCCCATATATCCTTAAAATGGTTTGGGTTTGGATGTCTTAAAAAATGCAAAGGTAAGATAACAAAAGTAGAAGTTACACCTCATCGTGTCTGTCACATCTTTCCTTGCCAAAGAAGAGATTGCTTCCAGATGTTGTAGTTTGACTGAGTGGAAAATGAGGCTCTTAGGAAGAATAAAAGCCAAGTCAGATAACAACCAAGACTTTAAAAAAATAAATAAATGGGGGAAAAGCTGCATATGCCTACTTAAGTCAAAAAAGGAGTACTGGTTCATTTATGATACAAGGCAAGCATACCCTCCAGCTGCCTAAATGCCGTAAATTTCCAAACTAAACTACAAAATAGAACAATATGCCCCTTCACATATTGAGTTTTCAAAAATGTACTTTGCACATCCCCTCAAAATCTTTGCTCTTGTAAAAGCTAAGGATGAAGACATGCACAGTCCACAGCAAGCAGGTAACCTGCTCCACAGCAAATCCTCGAGCAGAATTAGCATTGTTCAAATGTACAGCCAACAGCAATGAATTACTTCAGTACACACGGTGGAGGCAGGGTTTTCCAACTCACAAGGTATCCCCATCTAGCAAGTTCTATTTTTTGTTCTGCCACTGATCAATGTGAGCCTGCAAGTTGCCTCACTTTAGTGGAGCCTCACTGCTTCCCTTCCTACCATACAGATTTTCCCCTTAGAAAAGTCTGGGTCACTAGAGCTTTGTGCCTAAAACTTTGGGCATTTTTAAAAACAACTGCATATGATTACAAATTCTGGAGGAGGGACTATACAAGTGCATACTGCAATAGCTTCGACTGCTATTCTAAGATACAGTCAGTATTACACAGCTGAAATAAGGGAAAACACTATAAAATAAAACTGCTGAAGAGTGGAAAGTAAAATCTCTCAAGCACATCTCCCAGTCAGCTTGTATCAGCCCAGGTCATAGAGCACTTGGGATAGTCCTTTGCAGAGGTCTCTGTACTCCCCTGCATGGTGATCCCAAGCCTTCCAACATCAGAAGGCAAAAAGAGATCAACTCTGTTCTATGTTTTGTCAGCTGAGATTCACCAGTTTATTAGCTGAAGCTTCACACTATATAAAATGTTTGAACAGGCTCCAGACAATAACCAAAAGAGACTAAATTCACCACAGAAATAAGTAGAAAAAAATATAGGCACATGTCAAATGGTGTTAAGTCTTACCTGGACCTCTAAAATAATTTAAAAAAACAAACAAAAAACAACCCACAAAAATGGGGGGAGGATACTTCATTCAATATCATCCTGCTGTCTTCTGCCGAACCAGCCCAGCTCTTTTTCTACCAGGCCCGGGCTACAGCAAGCGCATCGACGCCCGGGATTCCCTTGGGGCCACCTGCAGGGCTGCGGCTGCTCTGCACCCAGCGCTGGGCGCTCTCCCACCCACCTGCTCCATCACCGCTGCACCCACAGTCTCACAGCAGCACTGGAAAACTCACTGAAAGTGAGGCTCCAAAGACTGCCATTACCTTGCCATTCATGTAAACAAGCAAGAGCAATCAGCCGTCCTTCTCTGGCCCAAATGAAAATCTATGCCATCAAAAAGGAAAAGGAGTATCTAAGAAAAAAGAAATAAATATTGTGCCACATCCAAACCAAGCAGTACGACAGCTAAAGCCTAAGCCTTTCATAAATGGATTATGGCTCTTTCAACCATCAATCTAAATAATCATCCTTACAAAATAAAATTCAAGCAAACTACTCATGTATTCAAAAGTTGGCTTCACTTCTAAAACAGAAGAAATAAAGATAAAAACCTTGTTATCGTTCATTAAAAAGTTATCTCTGCAACTCTGCCAACCTCAGAACATCTGTGCTCCATACATCCTCAGTCATAACTTAAAACATTTTTAATACCCAACATTTTGTTCTTGTTCTCTCTCATAACATTTGGGCTAAAAGCCCAATTGGTTTGTTCGGAGATTTGCAGTACTGAATACTAATTTCATATGAAACAGCAGTTGTGATGTGCATGGCTTTCCCCCATACAATTTAGAGAACTGAATATATCCACAATGAAGAATCATTGTAACCCATTAATTTATTAATTACTGGATGAAAAAAAATACATATTATCATCACTAAGTCTAAACATGACACTCTTTTTATTCTTTATTCATCCTAAAACAGAGTCCTCTTAAAATAATTCTGTGGGAGAGATGACTGGCACTGAAACCTCACAAACGGAGACCTAGAGTTAACTACTGACATTCACTGAACATCCAGAGGAAAGCAGCCTGGCCACTTGCATATGTCCTAAGAACACTGCAAAAATATTGGCATTATTTAAATCAATCAATTTTTTCATCTCTGTAATTGCTTCCTTGTGGCAGGTAAAAAATTAAGCCAACTGAGAGTGCTATAACAAACCAGGCCTGTTTTATGAAAGCTAACATGAAAAAGGAGTATCAAACACAGGTTTTTTAAGGGACCAATCTCATTTTACCAAGTAAGCTGACAAATACTGAGCAAGTCTTGATGTGTACACAATATTCTGAAGCAAAGGTTAGTGCAACTTGTCCTTTTGAAGTTATCTTCCTTTTTAAGTGCCTCTATTACTGTGCAGGAGTATCCTCTACACTGGAGCATCCATTCTACACAGACCTAAAGTACACAAGTACAGCTTGTTAAACCAACCAAAATTAAACCTTTGGTTTCTTCATTCAATCTAAAAAGGGAAAAAAAAAATCCAAAAACATAAAGCTGTACCCCTACATATTTGCTCTTGAGTAAATTCATCATGTAAATAAAGCTAATAGCTCCCTCCTCTTTCAAAAGACAGTTATACCCTACAACTAAATTTATATTATGTTGAAAATTTATTGATGACATTATGCAAGTATCATAATTTGTAGTAAATATTTTATTTGAGCAATGTTCAATACACTGAAAATATTAAAACTACAACTATCAGACTTACAAGCTCAGCAACACAGTAGAAGCTGTTGAGATAAGGTACTTACTTTCAGCCTTTTTCCTGTATTTTCTTTAAAAAAAAAAAAGAAGGAGCAGTAGTGCCAGATGTCTCTTAAACGAGCTACATGTGCTATGATTCCTCCCCCTTCCCCCACTCCAAGAGAGGCATTCTGGAACAGGATGTACCCTATAGCATCAGTGAGCTGAATTCACAACTGCCCCATGCTCTTTGAGGTACATGAAACCCGCAGCATTTTTCCAGCACCTGGAGGAACCAATCCCCTTACCTCCAGGACATGGAACAAGGCCCGCATGCTAAATATTGCTTTCTTTTTTCTTCCTTCCAGCTGAGACAAAAATACCATCTTGGGCATAAGGAAAGAAATCCAGTTATTGTTTTTACCCAATGTCACACACAAAAAGAACATCCTTTTTTAGCCATCATAGTTTACTAGCTCCTTCACTATAAGGCATACCAAAAACCATTTTTGCCTGCTGGAAGTTAATTGGTAAGTATGAACAAAAGATAAAATAAGGTCACATTGCAATGTTGACTGAATTTACATCAGCTACAGCTTAACTCGTACAGCAGTTTAATACTCATGATTCTGTGTGGCAAATTCAGATACAGTTACTGCTGACCAACCCTTTTCTAAGACTCTTAGGAGGATGCTATTGGGGGGGAGACTTTACTAGATTGATAATTACCATTCCACTGGAGAAGGAAAAAAAAAAACCCAAACAACAATAAACCACCAACCCACCACCCAACTCAAAAAAACAAAACCACTTCATATGCTCTGGCAAACAGTCAGATCGATTAATGGCAACTCATCTGCAGTGACAAATAAAGCTAATATTCTGAACTTGCAAACAGAGAAGACTGAAGAGCTGACAAATCCCATTTTGCTGACTTTTGTGGCATGGGAGGTAACCTCTGACAGAGGGATGGAAAAGTCAACTGCCACAGAGAAAGTCACCAGAGGACAACTAACAAATCTATAGTTGTCCAACAATTGCATGGAAAAATACTTTATTCACCATAGCTTCATCTTTTAATTTATGACCTGAACTGTGTCATTGTCTTGTGGTTTTCAGTTCATGATAATATTTGCCTTATCAGTTTGCAATTACCTCTAATTATTAAAACAAGAATTACCAGAATGCAAGTGGTGTACCTGTCACCATGTCTTCCCCAACAATTGCTGTAGTTCTGCAATTATCTGCATTCCTACTCCTAGCATAGGTTTCTCTGTTTTGTACCAAACACCTGCCCCCCACCTCCCCACACTCAAATCAGAAACAGGTAACTCAGCAATAGAGAACACAACATACTGTTACATGTAGAGCTTTTAAATCCTCCTTTAGTTTCTCTGACATTTCTCAGTAAATAAAAAACCAAGTATTTTGAACAGTTGGACAGAAGAGGGATTATTTAAAATAGGCAATACCTCTTTCAGATTGCTTTGATCTTTCTACTCCATTTTATGTTGTGCACTGATACAATGCTGAAAAAGTCAATACATTTTCTCTAAACACATACTTGATTTTCTGAAATAGAATTTCAATCTTGTTGAATTCCCCATATTAAGTTATTTGGTTCTCCTACATACCTACTCAAGAGCAGTGTTTCTTTGACTTAATTAGTTAGCCATCAATTACATAATTATTTATTACTCCCATGTTGAACTCAGCAGACTCTGCTCTTACTCATGTCTAACAGATTTTGTTCTCCAACTACTTTTACTAGAAATCTGTGATCACTACTCAGGATTTGTTACATCAAATCGTAACACCTAATGGCAAATAAAAACTTTTTAACCAGGTAAGATTCTGCAAAGTCATTTACTACTTACACCAAGTTCACAGCTCCTGAAACCATGATTTGCTTACAAAAAAAAATTTAATTACATGCAGTTTGTCATCACAGTGTTGGCTACACATTATGGGAAAAAGGAAGAGACTTAGAATTAGGTAACTGGATTAGGATTCATGCATGTTTAAATACCTTTATACAAAATATAACCTAGTATGCTTAAGTATCATCAAGTAGCAAATTTTTTTAAGTCATCATTTTAATGCCCCAGGCACCAATTTCAAAAGAACACTGATGAACAATGAGCTTGTTCTACTATTACATTATAGTAATCTCTTTACATTACTAATGCAAACTGCCAACTTTGTGTTCTTACTCAAAAAGTCACTTACTGCTTAGAATTGCTCTGGCAATAAATCAGCAGTACAGAATTCTCATGCTGTTGTACCACTAATCAGGATTACAAGTATAATATCTTGTTTCAACTCAAATGCAATTCCTATACAGGCATGCCACTGGAAGTTAACATCACCTGACAAAACAGCTACACATAACGTTTAGTTACAATAACACAATGCTCCAATTGAAATATATTTAACATCTTCCCTTTAGTTTGCGCAAATTAACTAAATGCAATCACTTCTAATGTTTCAGAGTACGGTTTAATTGCTCACCTAACATATATTAAAAAACTCTCATTGTTTTGGTCATGATCTATTTATTACACAAGTGTCAAAACATTGGTTATTAGTCAACCAACTGATCTGGAGAAGTAACTATACAAATCTTACTGAAACACACTTGGCAGGTATGTCTGGGAAGACTCAAATGTCAATAATCAAAAGTTATGTCTGTCCAAGAATTTTTCTTCTTCTCCCTATTTCAGCATCATTGACTGTTGCCTTCACATGGACATCACACTAAGAAGAGTTTATGTATTAAAATCACATTCTGTTTGGAGTAAGTCTACTATCCCCCAAAATACGCATGCCAGGGGACATTGATACATACACCTGGATCCTCTGCGATTCCATAAACTTGAAAGGCAAGACTAATATTCCATTCAGAGAATGCTTTCTTGGCATCAGACTGCCTTGGTCTTTGAACAATATAAAACAATTTTCAGCACAAGTTAAGGAGAGGTAATAATATTCAATCTAATTGTTAGACAAGAACATTTTTATCCGAGTGTAAATCAGGTCTGGCGGTTGTTCAGCTTGACCTCCACTTACTATAATCTTGCCCTAGGGTATGAAAATCCTAGATCATTAAATGCTACAAATTCAGTCTTGCAAGCAGCCTAAAATGAACCTACAATCAGCGCCACAGTTTTCAACTGCTGTTAAGCGTTGGAGACAATAGTGATAATAGATAACACAACGTCAAATTGGGCTTTTCTTTGGCAGATTTTAGGTTTGGGATTTTTTTGTGGATTTTTTAAGAAACACAACTACTATCTCTATCCTTAGTATATGATTTTTTTATTTCAGGATGTTTTTGAGATTAAGGGAAAGTAACCATCCTTTAAATTCAGAGATCAAGAGAACAACAATTACTGTTTTTAAAAATTTAGATAGATTGCAGTTGGAAGTTTTTGAAGTCTTTCTGAGAAAAGATGGGTTAAGATAAAGCTGCCCACTTCTTTCAGTTATAAGAAACATTTTTAAATGCCAGCTTTCCTACAACTCTCTAGACAGTCAACAGACATTTTAGGAACTGCTACCAATTCATTACTGTGAAACAGATGCCTGCCAAAAAAATTAATTACAGAACATAAATTTTATTACTATATGAATTAACTTAAGACTTCATATGCTAAGTGCAAAAACTATCCTAGAACTGCAGATCCTGGTATAATACACAGCACACTAAGAACACAAGGCAGAAGAAAAAAACAACCAGAAAGGTATGTAAGCACTTCTTGCAGCTGATCATAGCAAGATAGACCTGCTAGGCCACAAGGTAGTAAAATTCCTCTTGTGCAAGTCTTAGCTGCAGGGAAGGAACAAAGGTAAGAGCCGCAGCCCAGCAGAGAGGGAGCTAGACAGCAGCACCGAACCTTTAAAAAGGTCAGAGAAGACGGATGATGGCCCCGAACATGCAGTAATTAGCTCCTCCTGAACTTAACTTATGTGGTAAGGAAAGGTCTAAGGACACAGCTGGAGTAGTTGAAAGACTAAAGCACGAGAATGGCAAAGTCACAGCTGCTCAACAGCAAAAGAAAATCACAGCACACAAACACCATCTGAGAAACGAAAAAAAGCTTTCACAAGACCCAGAGATATCACTCAATTTACAGAACCCTGCATAGGTCTCCAAGGCAATTAACTCCCATTAACATCCACATATATTAATAAAAACAAGCATAGCAAGTGCTAAAATTTAGATATCAAATGTTAGTACTGAATTTACACACAGTAAACATACCACCAGTGACAAGCTCTAAATAAGACTTTTCACCCGAGTAGTGATACATAAAAATAGTACTCCATCAAAATTGTTGTTCACTCAGCTTTCTCACAAACAAATGCATAAAACTCTTAACATCTAGGAGATAATTAAGGAAATAATTCTGGCATTTTATGACTACAAAAAAATCCAGTCCACAAAGGATACCTTACACTTTCAGGCCTACCATACTGTCCTCAGGTTTCTCTGTACCACATACAAATACACATCTTTTCCTTCTAAGCAAAATAATTGTAAGATGATTACAGACTACCAAGATACATTCTGCAGCAAGGAAGGTTTAATCATTCTTTACATTACAGTATTTCTGTATTTAATTCTGCATTACAGCCCAACCTGAATATACACATTTTAGAATGGCAATCACAGTCCCCTCATGGCCCCTAAAAGAACATTTAATGGAGAAGATTAAAGTTGTTTCAATTGATATATTAAGCACTGTCTAGTATAAATTGAGAATTTTAACAATAACCACAACCCGACTCCCCCAAGAATCAATACCCTTAATTTAAATAGAAGGAAGAACATCACTTTGCAGAGAAAAAGACAATTGTCCAACACTATTTCCAGAAGCACATACCAAAATATTTTCACGTCCTCCAACAACTCTGAAGAAAACGAAGCACTCATCAAGCAATTCACTTTACATCATCAAGCACTTCACTTTACATACAAGGCACAACTTTGGAGCAACACATGCAGCAATTTACAGCTCAAGAAATCTCCAAGTATTTGCCGGACTGCAATACTTACAACCCTCAAGCACTAGCATAAAATTATGCTATTAAATGTTTCCCCTTTACCAAAACAATGTTCTTGTTCACAATGGCAGCTAATATTTGCAGGGGAGAGAAGACAAAGAAGTGCCCCGGCTGCCTATTTAAACCGTATCTCTCACCAATTAACACATCAGGGTTCACACACTATGACAATTCCCTACCCTGAAACTAAAAGATCAAATACAAGTTTTAATACTTACCATTCCCAAAATCTACATTAAAATAACAGACTAAATAAATCTTATTTATTATTTACTAATAAATTACATCGTTTAAAAGATGTGCATCTCCTGCACGGTAGTGTAACGTAAACTAAGTATGACCATATGGGTGTGTGCTGGAACAAACAAAACCAAACAAATAAAAAATATTTAAATTGTCCAGGTAGAAATACCATTTGATGTTTTCTGTCTCTCACAGTCTCTAATATGCAGTGACATACTACTTGTCAGCAGTTCTCATCTAGGCAACATGATGGCAAAACCTAAACTTTTTTTGTTTGTTTTTTGGAGCACACAAGGCTAACGGGGG
>VZTI01004548.1:383821-410000 GCA_013397865.1 Struthidea cinerea | reverse complement strand
CCCGCAGCTGCCGGGGGCGGGCCCGCGGCCGCTGGCGATCGGGAGCGCGGCACGGCCTAAAAAGGAGCGCCCGGCCGCACGCAGGCCCGGGGCCCTTTGCCATTGCAGCCTTGGAGTAATTGGACACAATCGTCCGGCCGAGGCAAAGTTGGGCCTTACCGAAGTGACCTGCGGAGCCAATGCCGCCAGGAAGCGAAGTCGTGTGCGAGGAAGCCCGTGGCTTGGGAGATAAATGTGCGGTTGCCCCATGGATGTAGGGTGCCTTATCTTGGGAACTGCAGGACGCGCTCGGAAGCAATGTCTGCTGGCACCGATGCCAGCTCGCGTGGTCGGGAGCGTTCTCCAGAAATGCTTTCTGCTTCTGCCCATCGCCAAGTGTGTTCCTCGTTAAATGAGCGTTTGTGGGATTCCTTTTTTCTTCCTGCAGGAGGATTATGTGAACCTGAAGCGCTCCATATAAGCAGTACAGAATTCTTAAAGTAACCAGATACACGATTTGTGACACATGTTTTTTTCACTTTATTGTGTAATGCTAAGCACATTGTTCATGCTGAATAGTTTCACGTAAGATTATATTTAGATCAGTCAGCACAGTAATAGTTTTGTCTTGGTAATTAGTCTCTAATCACCCTCTTGTATTTATCTACTTATAATTTTGGGGACAGCGTTAGCATAACTAAGGAGTCTCTAAGCCGAGTGACTTTGCTCACCAGCCTAACAAAGGCAGGATACTTAAGAGAAAAGTATCCACCAGTTCTAGTCTTTTCAAAACTAAGATGAGGCATCCCGCAGGGAAAATAACGCTTACAATGGAAACCGTGATCAGATTAGGAGTGTTTAAAATAAAATTTAAAAAAAAAATCTAAAACCAGTGTAATATAAGTTGATGACACCTAGGAATTCTAGATACAATCTGTCAGTTGGTACATGAGACAGGCTTACAAAAATAAATTATCTTCTGTTGCTTGAGTTCACATTTCAGAATCGTTTTGCACCTACTGTCAAGTTTGGGGGAAACAAAAAAAATAAGCAGAAAGACTGCCTTATAGGGAACACTTTAAAATAGCATCCTGAATGCCCAGTCATACAACTATGTTCACAGTTTCGATTACAGCTACAGGTGCTGCTGCTGATCTTTAATGTTAATCTGATAGTGTCTGGAAATTGTAGAAGAACTGTGTATTTTAAAAACCCCACCAAACTTAATGTAAGCCTTAAAAATTATCTATAGTGTTATAAAACGACACTTAGGAATAGACGGAAAGGAGCTGGATCTGTTTGTGCCTTTCCCATACAAAGTCAACTTCTGACAGCTGCCAGATAGACAACCTTTCCATAAAAATAAACTACAACATTTTGCCTGCACACAGAATTCTGGTAATGTGTCTTCTGCTTGAGATACAATAGGGATAATTCATACTACAACTCCAATCCAAAACTTTGCAAGATTATAGCAGTTTACTGCAGGAGCTGGCAGGAGCAGAACACGAGGCAGCTCCAGTCAGCTGTGCATGAAATGCATGTACAGCACATGTATTTTGTTCTATTCCAAAAACACTGTAGTTCACACTTGAGCTCACAGCTGAGAGGTCTTAGGTAAATGTGTTTACCTAATGTGAAGAAAACATGGCATCGTTTTTAAGGTGTGGTTTTGAAGGAATGAGTGTGCAAGCACTGACAATACCATGGCAGAGAGTTCAGCCCATTTCCAAAGCTGACTCAGGCCTAGGAAGCCCAGATCCATAACACTTCTAGATGTCCTGACACACGACAGAATTTGTTTTTTTCTACTTGAGACAAAACATGGAAGTGCTCTAGAGACCAGACTCCAGGTGCAGCAGCGCATTACAAACCCCTGGTCACAGAGCCTGCCTAAGAGGATTTCGCACTCCCCAGTTCAATTTCCTCCCTCGCAGTTGTTTCATTCAGCTGTTAGCTCAGCCCTGTCTTAGCAAAACTGTTGCCTCATCAGACAAGGGGGGAGGGACATTTGTTTTCTAAGGGACTGGTTTGATTCCCGCCCCCCCCAACAAGATCATTTGTCTGAGCTGTTCCAGTGCAACTGCAGGAGCACTTCAGTCAGCACAGCTGAAGGTGCTGAGTGCTGCGGCGAGGCCAGGAAAGTTTCCGCTCTGCTCCAGTGACCAGAAGACAGGAATTTCTTAAGTCAACTGTGCCCTGTGAGGATTCCTCACCTTTAAGGGGGCCAAACTGGCTCTCTGAAGAGCTTAACTCCTGCATTTTCCTCATGAAGGGATCATGCTTCTGGGACTGAGCCTTCCAGTTGGTACAACAGGGAAGATGATGAAAAGCAGTTCCTCTGCTAGCACACCACTTCTTTCTAAGCTACCAATTCCAGAGTGGGTTTCTACCAGCGATTCAGACTTTGGGAAAAAAATAAAGACCATCCTGAAATTTCTGTATAGTTTTAGCATACTAGCATCCTTTCCAATACAATGAAAAATGTAAAAGAAAAATAAGTGCTATCTAAGCATTATGAAGAAACAGAGATATTTTAAATTCTGACCTGTCTAGAAAGGATTTATATCTGATAGAAAAGAAGTTCTGTGAAAAACTAGGAGAAAGTATTTTACCGAACTATGTCATCTTTCTCAAAAAAGCTACTCTTTAGGTGCTTCAAAGTCCACCATTTCTGATACTGAGCCCAATTTAGAGAGGATTTAACAAAGACTTTACAACAGGCACTGTTATTATGCTTGATCCAAAGAGAGCTTCGTGATCAGTCACACAGGAAACTGAGCAAGGAGAGGGCAGATACCAATTCCGTGCCTGAATTAATGGCCAGAGGTTCACCACTAGAGAAGATCAGAATAAACTCAAGCTGCCAGATGGCTGATTCATTTTTCCAGGCAGGAGATTCGTGTTCATGCTACTTCCTTTTCTTTTCATGCTTCGGCCTTTTTTTTCTCCTGCGGAATAGGAACCCCCTCTGCAGTTCCATTTCCTCATTTGTATTATTTAAAAAAACCCCAACAAATAAACAAAACGAAACAACCAATTAAAAAAAAAAAAAAACAACACCACAAAAAGCCAACACACCACAACCCACAATCATTTATTTATTTATTTATTTTAAGACTTAGCTTTTGAGAATTGGAAAAAGAAACCAGAATTTATGTATTGGATTTGTCCCAAGGTGAGGTGGTAGCTTTGATAGATTTTATGGAATAAGGCACGGCCTTATATCCTCTTTTGCCTGTTGCAATGGGTACAGAGGGAAAAAGCAGTCTTCCTAGTTAATTTTTTTTTCCCAGATTTTTGAGTCTGGTTTAGTCACTCCAGGGAAATCTGCTCTAAATCCTTTTGAAGATGAGCTATTACATAAGAAACAAAAATAAAGACCAAAAAATGGGTTACTTTTCCGTAATTTGCAGGAGAGACATTGCACATCAGTAGCTCCTTAGGTCTTTCCCTGCTCTGTGAATAATTTCTTCCTTTTTCCATTTATGTAAGTCTCCCTTGCGTGCCCCTATTTCTTGCCAGGTCCTTCCAGAACACCCAACTCATGTCTGAATTTTCTTTGACTCAGGAAGTTTCTGCCTGCTCCTTCTGTGAAGGAGCAGAGAGTCACAGTTTGTCCCATACCACTACAAAGGAAGGAAGTCTTAACTCCCCTTCATTATTAGCTCTAAAATTGAACAGAATCCCAGTAAGTTGCACATTCCTTCCTGCTAATTGCATTGTGAGCAGCAGCTTTATTCAGTCCTCTGTGCCACTTGTTACCCAAAGCCCCATGCTGATTCCCCTGTTTGGGTGAGGTGCTCTTTCTATGTCTCGTTCTTTGAGGTAAAAATCCCTTAGTCAGGTTCTAAAGTTCCATCTCCAAACTGTGTAAAGGCCACACCAGTTCTTGGCAGGAAATAATGAAAAGTCCTTCTGGCTGCAGTCAGGATGAGTCGCTTTCACTTGAGGCATCACCTCACCCTAGGTACAGGAACAAGTGTTACCAATCAGGCCACCTCTCTTGGATTCAGGACACAATCTGCTCCAGTTTCCAGATGTAAGGAAGTTTTGGAAGACACAGGCAAGACATGTTTGTGTCCCGTAGCTAAGTCCAGGCAGAGGGACCATGAATCAAGGTTCATTTTATGAGTCAGGCACTATGACAGCCTCAGTGACAAAGTCTGAGGAGGAAGCACAGGAACCAGAGAAACGTGTTTCAAACTGGGTAAGCCAGGTAAGTGGCAGGGCCCACTTAAAGGCAGCAAAGAACAGTGTGGGACAGAAAAAGGGCTGGGGTGAGAAGCTTTCAAGAACTGAAATAAGGTCAAGCAGGCCAAACAGCACAACTGATGCCAAGCAAGGGAAGCAGCTTTAGCTGAGAACCAGCTAAAAATCCATCACATTCTGGATGTGTAGAGCACCTAACCCATCAGGAACACAAAGCAGTTCTCAGCTGGTCAGAGTTCATAGGGCTCCAGCGCCCCTGAGACTATGACATGGAGCCAGGGGTTGCCAGGGAGAAAGGAGGCTGGCTTTTGGTTGGGTGAGGTTAGAATAGAACTGAGACAGAAACATCACTATTCAGCTCAACCTCTGTCCAAGATCATAGAGCAAAACAGTTATAAACAACAAAGTAAAATACTTTTGTGTTTAAGCTTTGAAGAAAATCCTCTATCAAATGTATGGGACAGCACTTCTCTACATGTGCAAGCAAACACAAGATTTGGATGATGTACCTTGATCTTTTCCCCACAAACTACTGAGGCTGGAACTTAGGGGGTTAAAGGGGAGGTCTAGGCAATGGGGGGTTGTTAATGACAGATAAGGTCAAGGAACAGATTACTCTTTCAGATAAGCTTGTACATTTTCTGGGGCTGACCTAACACATTCCCAAGGTCCTGTATATATATGTCTGTCCCTAACACAGTTTCCTTTGGTTTAGATTTCACCATCAACCAACTTCAAGGTTTATTTCAGACTGTGTTTCTCACAAGTCACTCCCCTACTGCCAGTTGTGTCTGGGGCTCAAGGCCTTTTTTGCTGCCTCAACTCTGACACAGTGGGCGGTGGAAGCAAAGCAAACTGTGATCATGTCATTAGCCGTGATTAAAGTTTTTTGTAAGTGGCACAATGCATAACTAGTAGCAAAGAACACAACAGTTTATGACATGTTGGTGGTTGCACAGGTGTTCAAAACCGTTAAGATAAAAATACTTCTTTTAGACTGTAACTTCCTTTAGTGTGATAGTAGCAGTCCTGCAAAGCCTCAGTGCCAGCAGCTGTGAACAAAGTGTTTTCCCCTCCGTGGCAAAGAGCACACCTAGGATGCTCACTATAAACACCGAGGACAGCGATTCTCACTTTCACTCCCCCAGGGAGTCCCCACTTTTCCATTCCCTGTACCTCTGGTTCCAGCTGTGGGCCCAGCAGAGGTGAAGCTTCCAACCGGGAACATCGGTCTTCCTAAAAGAAACTTGCAATTGCAAATTAAGCCTTTAAGAAAGCAACTGTTGACAAAGTTAAAAAAGTCCTAAATTGTGATGCAGATGTCAAATTTTTATTTTTGGTACATCTATTTTGCAAAACACCCATTTGAAGCAACAGTTACTTTTCTAGTGGCTTGTACCCTGTGGACAGAGCTCCCATACTGACTCCAGTAACATCACATGGGTCAGTTATGCAGGACAGGGAGGTGAAGTCAGTCCTGGACTCAGAAGCTTCTCTCTGTAACACAAGAGTTAAAAGGAAAAGATGCCTGTGGCTTGACACCCACTTTTGAAAAGCTTGTATTCAGAAGATTAACTATTTGGCTAAGGTGATGACTCTCATCATACACTGCAAAATTAAGTTACATAAGAGAAATTGTGTCAAGAGTTCTACAGCAAGATCTAACTACATAAAATCAAAAAGAATAACATGAATAAATTTAAATGCTGTCTTGGTAATCTTTGAAGGTTCTATTTATTCACCCTCCAAAATTTGAGGGTGACCATACATATTTATACTAAAGCTGGATTTTCAGCAATTATTGTAATGATTCTTCTAGATGTTTTCACAGTGGGACTCTGCAAATTTTTAATTTTTTGATAGTAAGCACCATTTTTCAATCTGAGAGCAAGACTAATTCCAGTATTTCTCCAATACATTTCCAGCAATTATTACTTATCAAGCAATTTATCTCAGCCAACACAACAGCTATCCAGGCTAAAAACTGTAAATTAGTAATTATCTAAAAGCAACCAACTAGTTTTCAAGCAGATTTAAATATAATATACTCACAATATAATTAACACCATTTTGTCCCAGATTTTTCTTGGAGTTCCGTTACCCAAATCATTTGTAAATGAATATATACCATCTTCTTTCCTGTCCTAGGATAAAGCAAGTTTTTTGATAAGTTAGCCACAGAGCCATGTTCACTGAGTTAACACTTGTAGTTTTACTGTAATCAGTATTGCTTAATAGGAATTCCTGGTTAAGAAAAAATAAAGATAAAATCTGAATTTCAGTACAGGTTGTTTATTATCACATGCCATTTGCCTTCTCACAGAAAGCCACATTATAATTACAGCACATTAATTGCTGCACAGCAGCATTGGTAGAGCTCTTGAAGTGACATGACACAGTGACATGACACAGTGGCATTCGCAAAGATGAGAAGGTACTTTCAACAACCGTGAATCCGTGTCAAGCCATGGCAGGGACATGGGGGAGCAAAGATTTTCTTGATCAAGTTTTCAAGCTACTCAGTAAAACTTAATGCATGTAAACCACACAAAAAATTGGGAGAACATTCACTGAGTTCACTATATAAACTTAGTGAGAGTGTACTAAGAGAGAGAGTATTCACTCATACTTCAGTTCCATGAGGAATTAAGGTGGATGTGGGTAGACTGGCTCTTCCCATCTGACCCTATGGAGAAGGGGACCCGCACCCTTCACGAGCCACGTTCAAGAACTGAGGCCAATCCAGCTGCTCTGCACAAGACCAACACGAAGAAGCCTCAGTGGCAGCACTGGAAGCACTCTCTAGCCTTCTCTGGCATCTGGCCTTGCTGACAGGAGTCAGTCATGCACAAAGCAGAGGGTAACAAAGAACACCGTGTAACAACTCACTGTTCAAATCCTCGGTGCTGTAGAAAAACACTGCAAAAGCCAGAAAAATCTCCAGCTCCTCCTTTGCTCTATGAAGAGCTGACCTTCACACATCAGATGCTTGAACTTGCACACCTTGTAAGGTAGAGCAGATTCTCTTCCAAGTAGTTCCTGAATACCACAGCAGTAAAGGTCACTGCCTCTGGTAATGCTCCATCCTAGAGTACACCACTTCAGCTTGGTTTCACATGAACACCATATTCAAGTGCCTGTGTTAACCTCCCACCCATTCCAACCACCCACTGTATTTACATTTCTGTTAATTATAATAAAAATGAATAGAAAAGGTAACTTTAAAACCCATGTCTTAGATCAACAGCAACACTTTGAAAAAGTTAACCAACTATTTGTCCTGTAGCTTCAGACTGCACATAGAGCTAACAAAAAAACCCACTGAAGAACTGTGGTCAAAACTAACCAGACAGTGTTAAAATGAATATTTAAATACTCTAAGTAAAGAAAAAACAACAACCAAACCCCAAGCTGTAATAATTTAAGAAGTTTTTTTGTATTATGAGCTTAAGATCAAGTCTCAAAACAAATTTTAAAAAAGTCCAGACAGCTCCACTGCTGTGGAGACAGAAGCTGCTGCAATCAGCTGATTAAGTCAGTGTTGTGTTTCAGGCCCCATGTTTCAAGGCAGTGAGAAAAAACTCCATGCATAACAAAAACATCAACTCTTCGGGTTCTCCTTATTTTAGCCTTCTGTTTCTAAATGAGCCATGCACTTCCCATGCTTTCTAAGCAACACACTTCCAGGACATTATTGAAAACCCTTGTAAATCTCTCACCTATCCAGAGTAGCAAGTATATCTGCTGCTACAAGTAATACCAAAGAAAGTTTTTATACAGAAGCCACTAGAAGAAAGTTACTGAATACTGATACTTGAATATATTGTACAGCTCCCCAAATAACTCTTATAAAAATCAACTCCCAGGGCATCTTTGACCTGCTGCTAACCTCCTTTTCAAAGCCCCTGCGCTTCCACTCCATTTATTTGCATCCTTCATTTCTGTCTCTTTTAAACACTCAGCCCAGTATTAGAGGCCATGGAATTTCTTCTCTGTTTCTTTAAGATACTGAAAATCAAAGTAATTTGAAAAAAAAATCTTCCTAATTCAAGCTGTCAGAATTTGATGACTATGCTAATTATTTTTTCACACTTAGTCTGAATAGAACTCTGATTATAGTTTTTTTTTTAAATCTAAACCTACAGAGCAGTTATTTTGTCATCTCACTAACAGGTTTTTAACCCTTTAGTGTCCCTAAGTGATTACAATTTGAATTGCTATATAGCTGCATCTTTTATGATATTAATGAAAAATTGCAGTAAGGGATATGTATATAAAATAAAAAAGTATACCTTTGAAAAGTTAACAAGCTTTACCATGAAGCATTCATGCCAAGCAGGACAATGTGTTTGCCCTCCATTGCAGTGTAGAAGGTTCTATGTGTCACCTACTTCCCAGCTCTTCTCAGACAATTTACATACTACACTTACACCCCAAACCGCCTCCTTGCTGAGATTTAGTTTGGTAACAGTTTAAGTTAAATTTGATCCATCTCTTTCACAGACAGGACTTTGAGCCACTTGCCAGGTCCTGCAGCCTGTGAGTTGGATCCAGCTGATCCAAACAGCCTCCCTCACATGACTCAGGTCAAGCTTAGGTAACCAACCATCTGCTTAAACAAGTCAGCACCACACGGCATGCAGCCTTAACTAAACAAGCTATTTCAGGCAAGATACACCAGCTCATGGCTAACAACCCCCCTTCAATTTCCCTTGATAAGTACAGAAAATCCTCCCTGCAAGGAAGAATGGGAGGTAGGAACAAGGCTGTCAGAATTGCCAGTCCATATCTGTCCTGAAAAATCCCTGTATGCATGAATTATCTGAAACACTAAACTCACAAAGGCACAGAAAGGCAGAATAAAATTGAATTCTTCATATATGCTGAATTCTTTATGAATTTCAGTCGTCATCTATTCCCAAGACCAAATCCAACCATAAAAAAATGCCAAAACTAATGCTGGATTTATAATAAACAAACTTTAATCTATCCAAACAATGGATTTTATTTCTTCTCCAATTAAAACATACTTGTTATCCTTAATAACACTCAGGTTAAATTAGTAAGTTTAGTTACAAAACAAAAAGCAACAGAAAGCAGCCTTCTGTTATGATTTTTTTTAATGTGAGAATAAAATACACTGATCAAGGAACATCTGGATTGCACTTTATTTTAAATATTCATACCATTACACAGCACAGATTTTTAAAAAATAGAAAAGGTAGATAATACATTTCTGTGCATTCAAAACTTTCATAACATGAAAAACTATGTTCTGTATATTCTATATTCGAAACCTTAGTGTGGAACTCAAAAATACATACCCAGAACATATCAATAGTTCCACAAAATAAGGAAGTGACATAATTCAGCAGTGATCATAAAACAGCTGTACTTAAATACAAAGCTGTGATACTTCTAAAATCAGAAATGGAGGATCAGTCCAGTAAGAAATAGTTTAAGTATTTTAAGGTGACTCTCATTAGAATAGTTCTTAACTCTTAAATTTAAATGCTGTAAACTGACAAGAACAAAAATGGAAGATTTCTAACATTGCTAATGAATTTTAAAAAAGCATTTTCTAGGAGATAAAGTCTAATCTTCTCCTATGAAAATATAAGATATGAAGCAGTGAAAAGTATTAGCAGATAAATCAGTTAGGATAATGCTGTGTTAAAAAAACCTAAGAAAAATGGCAAACTGAACTTCTTTTTGTGTAGGGGGCAAATTTAAAATGAGCCTCCTCTCATGAAGGGCACAGGGTACATAAAATCCCCTTCATTTCTCTTGAGTTCTCTTTTAATCAATAACATTAATGTACATTTTATATACAGATGGATCTTTGTGAAAAACAGATGGCTAAAACCAGTTTACTGAAGCCAATTTATACATCTGAACCAGAAAAATACATAGGGAGACAGGAATTAAATTAAAACAGACAAACTTACAAAGCAGCAGAAGTAAACATAAGGTGAAGTATTATAGCAGCAGGTTTATGTGTATTTTCTGAATTATGTCACAACCAAAGTTACAGAAAAAAGAGACTATTTTCAATCTTACATAATATTTTTAAAAAGCTAAAATCTCAGGTATAATACACATGTATACAAGTATATTTTGAATTAACTTATTTACAAATTTTACATAGGGACAGGCTCTTTGTACAACTCTATTTGTACAAACTTCAGTCATAGAGTCCTACCAAAGCGAAGCAAAGGAGTGATCTCATAAATAAAGGTTTACATTACTTGGGCTTTTCCATATCAGGTCTATGAATTGAAGTTACAAAATATACATATTTGCCTTTCATACATATTGCTTTTTACATACAAAAAATTCACTTAAGGAAAATAATTTGTAAAGTGTTAAAACTTGTAGAGCTTGACAGCAGAAAAATCTAAATCCTGCCATATGGTCACATTCTGGAATTAACTGCATTTTTTACACTACGTTACACACTTTTAAAGTAATAAAACAGGAAACATTTGCATCCATAGTGCTGTCTATTTCACTAATACATAAAAATTTCCTGTATCTTCATAATATCTGTACGACACAGAGGGCATTCATTAAGTAATTGAGCACATTCCTTACAGGCAACTAGGTGACCACAGGGAATGAAGACAACTGATACGTCTTTAGCCATACAGATTTTACAGAGCTTTTCCTCCTGCAAGCGTCTTAACTTCTCTTCAGTACTGAGGTCTAAGGAAAATAGACACATAAAAAGAAGTTAACATACTTAGTACCACTGACTCTTGTTCTTTTTTTTTCTCTTTACACACAATGACAAGGTTTTCTTCATACGATTTAAAGGTCACACCCTTAAAAAGAACAAAAAAAATTACAAGAGAGAAGAATCCCAGCTGCAGCATGGAATCCACTTTTTTTTATTTCCCGTTCTATCTCATTACATCTCCCAGGCCAATGCAAGCCAGGAGTGCATCTATCTATATTTGTAAGAGCTTGAAATACCTACAGAATTTAGGATATCCATATTTCAATCAGAAACCATTTTTTTCACAGACCTCTCACTGACAAGTTCCCCAAAATTTGAGCAGAAGGTGAAAGAAAGGATCATTGCTACTTAAGAAATTAACCTTAATTACTTAAGGTTAAGTAATTTGGATTTCATTTCTTTTTCTGAGTTTCCCCAATGAGAAAAACGAGGATGTGATTTCCTTCCCTGCCCCCATTTTCAAAATGCCCATATTTCAAAAAGCTTAAAATCTGTAACACAGGAAGAGTCACTCCGGCATTGTACATGAACTCTTTATTATTCCAATATGCCCCATTTGAAAATACAAAATTCAGACACCTTCCCCTGCCGCTTGGGGGAAGCTCTGCACAGCCAACCACCAAAATAAGGTCCAGCTGCACTGCACGTTCTTTTTCCCCCACAATGTCCTATTAAAAATCTTATTAAAAGGAGTGGGCTGGTAAGATCTCTGCTTATCACGCCAACCAGATGGTCTTTGCCCTCCCTATGAATTCACCCATATACTTGTCTTAAATTACAAGTCTCCCGAATCAGAACTCCTGAGTTTGGTCTATTTGTGGAGTGCACCACAAGGGTTTTCTGAGCATGACCTGCACGTCCCAGCAAAGCTGGAACATAAATAACTGAATAGAAACACCATTTAGAAGCACGCTTGTTCTTATTGGCCAAGAACAAAAATACTTCTACCCCGAGCAAAATTATATACTGCAAAATAAATAACCCCCCACTATGACTTTTTCGTATTGAATACACCGAATATGACAGTGTATCCCTTTGTCTATTTCATTTTGCCACATCAACAGTTCTTCTTATAACTATATTCTTGTAGTTATTCTTGCTTTTATTTTTAAATGCAATTGTCACAACAATTTTGGCTTTTTTTGTTAGCACATACAACCTTTCCCAGAAGCATGCTAGACTGCCAGTGTTACACACTTCTGAGATACCAATACTACTTATTTTAGAGATTATATTTATAAGTGCTGCTACACTCAAGTATTTTAACATCCTGTTTGTTCAGGGTTTTTTTTTAAATGTCCCAAACCAAATGTCTTTAATTTTAAGTTACAGTATTGTAACTTTACCATAGGTAAGACTAGGATCAGAGGGTAAACAGATAACAATAAAAAATATTTCACAGACTAAAGAACTGATATGAAAGTACACACAGAGGTTTTGTAATTGAATAAGCTCATCTTGCTCAACTGGGATTTCATTTGGTTCTTCTTCCCTTGTATTTTCTTTATGAGCACTTAAGTCTGCTACCAGATCCTCAACAGATGTGTGACTTTCTCCAGTCATCTGCAATTTCTTTTCCATGGTGTTCCTAATCTCAGACAAACTGAAACCCATGGCTATGGCACTTTGTACCAAAGGATTCTGTAAGAGATCATCTAAAACAAGAAATTAAAAACAAAACAAAAACACTTTAAGAAGGATTAATTTGATTATCTGACAGTATTTACTACAATACTTTAAGATACATATTTGCAAACAAATATGTAGCCAAAGGAACTATATTTCCAATTTGAGAATTTTGCTAATTGTAAAGACTGCAGATTTGAGTTTTCTTCTATCCTAGCTTTCCTCCATTTATTTATATTATAGAAATCCTCCCAGATTTGCTGTTCAAATCAACTACTTCAAATTAACTAACATCTCATGTAACTATCACCACAAAGTCTGTAGCTGAATGTTAAATGAAATTCATCCAAAATTCCAAGTCACAATGGATAAGTAACATTCCACCAATTTTAATTCAGTTCAGGGAAGAAAAAAAAAATCATACATATGTTGAGAGAAACCAATAAGTAATTTGAATTTATTGAACCAAAACACAGCACCACCAACAAGCAAACAGGTCTCTCCATGGTAAGACACAACACTAATTTGGGAAACCATTTTTCAGTCTGTTGGACCTTCCCCTTCCTTTTACTTATCAACATTCAAACAGCAAAATTTCTCAATTTTTAGTTTTTAAAAATTAAGCCTTTTTTAAAAGAAAAAAGGTTCTTTTAGTTTCATTCTCATAAATGAGCCATATGGGAGAGATTTCTAAGCAGGTTTTGTGTAACCACTCTTACTAGCAACAGCTCCCATTCCCTGGGATGAAGCTGCTTGACTGGCCTCCTACTACCCCTTTAACTGTTTTATTTTTTTATTGCTTGGTATTTGTGAAAAGCATTGCAGGAAGGTGTAATACTGGAACACATAAACTGCTTCAGCTTGCTCAGCTTCCTAGTCCTTGCCAGTGGACAGACCAACTCTTCCTGCCCTGTGAAAAAGGACTATTTCCATTCAGTATTCTTTAACATTCATCCCACAGCACTAATTCAATACTGGATGCACACTCGCCAGCTATAAGACTGCATCCTATACAAACTTCTTCCATGGTTCACAACCTTTACATTACAATATTTACCAAATTACATTTCCCCTAAGAGAAATAAAATACATTCTGCAGTTCTTTAGAAGCAATGAACCAATGGAAGAATATCATCCAACAATTTGCCTGTCATGCTTGATTTAAAAATGTAATAGGAGGGTTATTTTTAAAATCAACCATTCCTGTCACTACACATTCAAATATATATATTCCAAAATAGGGGGGAGGCTGTTTGTTTTAAACAGATACCTTTAGGAAGTATTGTCCCTTCAGCAACTTCTGTCTAAAAGTGAAATACAAAGAAACAAAATTATAATTCTGGAGAAAGTAGAAGGAAATATATACAGTTACAAAATAAAAAAAAGCTATTTGATCTCAAGTTATTTTAATGACTACAACTATTTAATCTGCTCTGAACAAAATGATCAGTATTTCGTTAAAATTTTAACCCATCTCTGCAATAATCATATGTGCATGATTCTTAGTCTATAGAAGAATTCTAAAATATTATCAGTTTTACATTTTAGTGACTACACACAAGTTTAACAATGCTCTACCAACAAGAAAAGAAAATGTATCTGCTATTATTCATCATAAACCTTAGGTTCCCAGACTATAAAACAAATGGCACTTGTTCAGTATCCAGTATACAACGTTCACAAGGTACCCTGGCTGTGATCCATAACCCAGCTATGGAGAACTGGGAGATCTGTGCAATCAGATTGACAGAACCAAAACATACTGCAATTCTTTCACTTTCTGCCAATGAAAGAAGCAGCAGGTGGATTAAGTGATAGGCACATAAATAAAAGGTACCGTCATATAAAAATTATTTAGATTTTTTCTATTTTAACAAAAAGATTAATAAGCAGGAAACTTACTGTTGAATCCCTACATCCATCTCTTAAGTGAACATTATTTATAAATTCCATCCCCTTTTCCTTGCTCACAAATCTGCACCTAAAAATAAGAATATTTAGATTTAATAAAACTGCATTAGCAGCAAAAATTTGTTGCATAACTTTGGAAGCTTTGATAAGTTTCCCACGTTATACAGACTGCCTGCTTTTAAAATCTCTAAATGTTTAGTCAACATCTGTGATGTCACTGTAATATTTCTAAGAACATCTTAAGCCCTTAAGCAGTACTTATCTTTCTTACATTCTTGGTGAAACAGAAAGCTTAAGAGTTGTTGGCCATGACAGCTCATGACACAGATTTCTAAAAGTAAACACTCACTCCAATGAAAAATAAACATTATGTTAAAATGCTCATTCTTTTAGTCTTTCACAATCAAAGCAAACAGTCACTGGTCAGACAGGTGACTTCCATGCTTTCTTGCATTATTTCCCAGCCAGTCTTAGCCACTGGGCAGAGCTCTTCCCTACCAGAAGATTTAGGGAATGCTATAACTGCTTGACAAGAGTTCTCCAGCTCCAGCAGTTACTTCACCTTCAGGAACAGACAGCTCCTGTGAGACTGACACACTGCCACTGCGGCTGATGTGCAAACACAACCCCCAAAAAACACTGTTTATGACCTGAGAGGAAGTAATCAAACCTGATACAATTTAAGCAACCTAAACCAAAATCAAACCCATAAAAGAGTGAAATGTAGAAAGAAAACATTCCTTAACCATTCACTGCATGATGCTAAAAATTTGGAATCATATCTCTTTCAAGTGGCAGAGACTAATAATTAAAAACTGCCTGTACCACTATTAAAAAAGGGAACAGCTAATGCATAAATATCAATCTCCAACTTCCAGAGAGCGGTTCACCACAGAAAAGAAAATTGAGAGTCAATGCATAAAAGGCACCAATTTTATCAATGTTATACAAGTAACTAAATGTTTGTATTTGAATGACTTCTGTCCACCTCTGAGAACTACTGAGTCATACTGTTCTTCCTTTCCTCAAAACAGATTTTAGATAACATTGGCAGTCTTTCTAAAAACTACTTCTGGTGCTACTACTACTACTACTACTATTGCCTGGAATCCTTAATCCTTTAAAATTAGAGAGAACTATGTTTTACATTCCACGCCACTACTGACTTCTTCAGGTTTGTTTGCACTGCAGCAGCTGTTTAGTCATTTTGTATCCTGGTATAAGTTACAAACTTTTGCAAGTACCAAGCTATTATGCAACCATTACAATGTAGCACTTGGATAACAAGAAAAAACCCTCAGATAACATACTGACAAAACTACACAATTCTTCTTGCCGAGAAAGCAAGCATCGGTTAAATCCAGACACAGATATCTTCCCTTTAATAATGCCTACATATTAGACAACATAAAATTATTTTCATAACTCTAAACAATGTTAAGCCATAGTCAACCTTCTCAAACAAATGAGACTCAGACACACACCAAGAAAACACTAAGAGATACCTTACCCAGGAAACCATTTGGCATGTTGAACCCAAGGGTCTTCATTCTCCTTCCATTCTTGCAATCCCCCACCACAGTGGAAACACACAACGTGATCCCGATTACCTGAGGAAACACACAAGAATAAAGTTATATACTTTGTGCAGGCATAATACCAAGTTTTCAACTAAAATGTTATGTTATTAAGAAAATATTTCCTTTACTGATTCACAATTTCAACTGAAAATAACTATTTTAACAGAGGACAACATACATGATTTGAAACAAATGTTCAGGGGAGAACTGAGCTTAAAGAAACACAAAATAAGAGAAGCAAGTTTTCCTGAATTTTATTTTAGTAAGTAATAATACAGATAAAAAACAAAACCTAAAAATAATCTATTATCAAGGAGCTCAATCCAATGGTAAACAAGGCCTGAAAATGGCTGCCACAAAGAATGAGAGATGTTTACATGGCTTTGTGGTCCTCCATTTCCCATTAAGATCAACAGGCCCTAATCAGCAATAGCAAACCCAGATGAGGAGAACTGCATCCTCTCTGTTCTAGCACTGTGCCTACTGTGATCCAAGGCTGCCCCAGAAACTGCTTAAGTATTGTTTTAATTGGAATGAGAGGAGCTATAGATAGTGTTTCCCTAGAGAGTTAAATTCTTCTCAGGCCACAGGGAACAGTTTTCACAGAAGTCACCTGAAGAGCCCTCGGTTTGATAAGCTGGTGCTCAGCTAGTGCAACTCCACAATACAGATCTTTTGGTACTTTTATGAATCCAAGAAGAAATCAATAAAATAGTTCTACTGGGTACAAATATTGCCCATTTATAACCCATACAGGAATATAGCAAAGATTTTATTTATGGCCACAAGTAAAATAAACAGAATCAGTTTAAAAAGTTCTGAGAGCTACTAAGTGAGAAGACAAGTAAGATGAGAGCAAGAAATTATCCCAGATAATCCCCTTTTCCTTGTGACCTAGTAAGAGCAACACTTTGCACTCGTACAGGATCTCTCGGTGAGGAATTTCAAAGGTCTTTAATGGTACTGTGCAATTTCATCTAACTGAGAAACCAATGCACAGAGATGGTGTCTTGTTCAATTCAAACACTACATGTCTAAGAGTAAAAGCTCTTCCACTGGTACCATTGTCTTCATAAAGTAGACAGTAGTGGTATTTGCTGGTTTTGGATGTTCACATGCCATGACAATGCAAACCCATGTTAACTAAGTAGAATGGCACACAACCTGCATTGCCTTGTTCACAGGCTTTTGTATAGGCCACAGGCCCATTCCTTACACCTAAGGTCTGGAGGACAGCACGTCATTTTTAAAAAATATTAACTCAAATAATTGTCTTTGTGAAAGATGTATTATAAAGGTTTTAGCAGACAAGAAAATACTTGGCTGTTTTACTGCTAAGTATAAATTTACGATCAAATCTATGCCTTGCTAGTAACTATACCTGATACAATGTATACAATTTTACATAGGAACTGTGGTAAGTAGTTTACAGAGTAAAGAGATCCTGGCAAATTGTTCCATAGAGGAATTTTAAAAATGGGGGTTTTTTTCATAACAAGACACTTCCTCATGTACAATTTCTTTGTAAAAGGTATTAGCCATTTCAAGGTCTGGCTTACCTGTGCTATAGAATCCAGCTTCTGCAAGTTGCTCCTTGTCAACAGGATATATCCAAGATAAAAATGTTTGTAAGCGTTTTCCATATTTTGCCATAGAGGGATTCCTTGGGTGCTGCGCATTGTTCAGACCACTTATGCCAAGTTCAGCAGGAATAAATTCACTTGAAACATTTCCAACATCCCGGCCCAGGACAAAAAGGCATTTGGGAAAATGCCTCTTGTGTTCTGACCAAGCTCTGTCACTGGGTTCCCAGTTCTTCAATTTTCCACCACAACAAAAACATGCCACTTGGTCACCAACACCTGTATAATAAAATCCAGCATTAGCTAATTCCTGTGGCGTCAACTGGCCATTGAGGGGCCAGTTGTGAAAAGACTTTAATCTTGTTTCTTCACTGCACATAGCACGGTTTTTTGGATACAAATTATCTGACATATCCACAACCTGCCTAGTTCTCAAAAGGTAATCTGCCTCCACATCAGGGTCATCCACAGCACATGGGAGGGTTGAATTGCTGGAACCGTTTTCAGTTCTATTCTGGTAGTTCTGGGCAACAGGATCCATGCTATTTTCCAGAAAAGCAGATTCAGTAATAAACTTGCAGTTGGGGGCAAGCTGTTTGTGTCTCTTAACTGCAGAATCCCCAGGCACCCATCCTTCAATAGTTGTATGGCAACTGAAGCACTTCACTTTGTCACCTTCTCCAGTATAAACAAAGCCAGCTTGTGCTAGAGCTAACACCGAAATGGGACAGCCCTGTGGAAATCCAACAAAAGTTCCCAGTCGGTCGCGTTCCTGTGCCCATTCCTGGGCACCATCAGTGTCTGCAGAGGCACAAGCTTCCGAGCTACATGGGACATTACACGACATCTCTTCATAAGCAGGGCTCTCCTTTAGATTTCCTAAACAAAGAATTATATGTTTTAATTTCCCAGACAGAAGGATAGATCATACCCATATACAACCCTGGAAACTGGCTAAATTCAACTACCATCCTTTATGTATTAAAATAACAACTCTTCCTCTTCTCTCCCATTTCACCCTCACCTGTATTACCTGCTACACAGAGGCGCAAACACCATGGCATTAAAACCAAAATAATAAAAAAATTGTAAAGAAAAGCAGGAAGATCAAGATATCTTAGAGGCCTACAAACATTTACCTGGAGAACACACAGGTTTATAGGTTTAAAAGTATGTTCTATTTCTTAATAAAGATTGCAAGAATGAAATCAACAAAATACTTAACTAAAGTTCGGGCCAAAACCCTGCCAAAAGGCTTCTGAACCTGAAATACAAAGTTACTAAATTTAAAATACTGATCTGAGCCAGACCACAGTTGCAAGATTTTAGAGCTCAATTCTCAAACACAACTATTTATTATCCTCATGTGAAGGCCATGACCCCCATGCCCATTACAAGTGGGCAGTAACGGGTAAAACCATCATCAAAAAGAAGAAAGCTTTTATACTTGTGTTATATTGTAAAGACATACCTCAATTTATATTTTTGCAAAATATCTTGTGAAATAAACTATCAGATATTTCACTGGGGCATTTTACCACAGTGCTGTGCACCGCTTTCAAGATCAGTGTCTTGGGACTACCCAGCACTAGTGTTCATGTCCAGCATATTGCTTCCACTTCCATGCCATGCCTACACTCTCTACAAAAATTCCTGCGCCTCTGCCATCACCTCAGCTTTTCCTCCCTTCTCTCCCTGAAGGAATGTCATTCTTCTTAGCACTTGTTCCTACGCCTGCCTACACTTTTCCAGGGTGAGTACCAACTACCAGTCCTGCCTCGCATCCCTTCTGTGCCAGAAGGCTGCTAAGAGCACTCAAACAAGCCCCATCTTTGCTGAGGATGAAACAAAGCTACGTGGCTACAGCAGGTAGCAAGAACCACAAATTGACAGTCATCACCTTCAACCCAACACAGATGAAGTCAAAGCACAGTAAACATTCATCTCTTGTCCAGACAAGTGCAGTGATACTATTGACTTTAGAAGTCTTGGCTATTGCTGATACACATCTTAAAGTGGTAAATTAAATTATAATGAGACTGCTCAAATAAACTTCTTAGCACAAAGCAGTAATAGTTCAGCAATTAGCAAAAAGAAAGGCATATAAGGAAGAACAGAGTATGTACTTAACTGAACAAGTGTCCTTCTCTATTTTTTATAGAAATGCTGAAATAGATCTATTTCCAGTCTATTTCCAGGCCAGCACACAAAAGTATAGCTTCCTCAAGACCTGCATTAATATTGATTATACGTTCTGTAATGTCAATGCAGATGTTACAATGATTGCTTCTATAACACCAGATTTAGCTTCTACAAAACCTGTTTTAGGGTTCAGAAAGGGGAGGGGGAAATTAAAATGCCTATGTATTGCAGGATTGCTGCATTTTCTGTCAAGATGACAAAGATAATTAAGCTATAAGCAGGTGGAGAAAACGTGACGTCAAACACCTGGCATGGGTTCTTCACATAATAACAGATACAAGACTTCTGAGCACCAGCTTTAATTCTTTCTTTCAATTTATGACTAATGTAAGAACCCTAGAAATATACTGTGGCTTTCTGTTTTAGCTTAGCAAATTCAAAAATAGCATCTGAATAAATTGCATTGACTAACCTACAAATCTGACCTAAATGCTTGTTTTGACTTTGAAGGGCAAAAAACCCCAACCCAGTAATTACATTTAGTAATATGAAAGCTGTCATAAAACATGTATTTTTTATATACATACATGTATTGAAAACAGTTGTTTTTTATATGAAAGCTTAAAAGCTTTCATGCTTATTGCTCACATTTATTTCCTTATAAAATCTTATTTTAAAGCCTCTAGAACTGTTCCTGTAAAGATCTCAAGTGACCTTAAGCATCTATCACTACTACACTGGATTCATGAAAGAATTGGTGTTACTTAAAACCAACTAGCTGCAGAGTAATTTTCTTATCTGCGTGCCTGAAAGACTTTCTACAAGAACACAAACAAAGCCTACATCACATCCTTCAGAGTCTCCTTCTCAAACTGTTCGTTAAAAAAACCAAAACAAATGCATATGGCTTTTGCTGTATGAATAGCAGTATATCTCTATTTCTATTGTATTTATATAGAAATTAGTTCAGCAGCAGTGAAAAAAACTCTTCCTATTTAAATTTTTTACATTTAGTTTTTTTTTAATGTACATTAGTTTTTTTTACAATGCTATGAATACTTCAAAAATCCTTCTGTTAACATGGTGAATAAAAAAGAAATTATGCCCTCTACATGGTAATAACGAAAATATTTGCCACATTTGGATTCTCTGGAGTTAAGCAATCCATCTCAATCCTCACAATCAAAACAGTATGAAAAGCACATACCAAGAGAGCAATGAGTACTGACACAAAAGGTACAATCACAACAGATCAATTCTTTAATATGAACTAGCTTTTTCAAATTATATCAACTACATAATTTAATCATGATCTCTTGGAGCAGAAAGGTTCAACTATCATTCTAAGAGCCTCTCAAAGCCACATCTAATTACTGCAATGACAGAAGCAGGACCAGTCCATCCCAGGTAGATGCAAGGTTTAACAATGCTCCAGCCACATTATGAAGCTCCTCCCTCACAAGAGCCCCTGGAAACATGGCTGGTTTACATTTCACTATAGTTTTATCTATGAGAAACATCTTTATCAAGCATTGAGGCAAACTCCTTGCCTGTGTAAGTACTGTTTTATATACAATATTAGTGCTACTTCAAATACAGTATCATGTTCAATTATTTCTATTTCGAACAACTGTTAAAAGCAACTATTCAAAGTGTAAAATTACAGCTAGCTTAGGAAGAGTATTTCTGCACCGGTTTTTTAGCCGTAGCCTAACTCCAGTTAGTTGGAATAATGATTTAGAACAATATCTGGCATCATAACAGCACTCAGACAGGTATTAAGTGCAGCAGAAGAATGAGTGAGGGTAAATTTTTGAGTATCTCATGGCTAAGAAACATAAATTCACAAAAATCTGCCACCTAGGATGGGCACACAAGACTTTACAATATATGCCAGTAGACAGCCTGAGTTCAGAGTATACTCTATGTATAGTGAAGTTAATTAAGCCATTTTGCATAGGTTTTAATTAAGGACACGTGAATTAAGGTAGAAGGTCCAGAAACGTTAAAGATAATCTTCACTTATAAAACCCAGATATTTTAACTATTACTGAAGCATTATATATCTTCTTATACAGTAAGTAAACAAAATCTATTTTAGCCTGAAAGGCTTCCAGAAGCTGAGCCACGTTTAACACAGCTTTTAGATATCTGAAGGCTATTTGCCACAAGACACCACCCTCTTTCAAGCTGAATTACCAATTTATATAACCTACTGATTATGTTTCAGAAGAAAAAAATAAAGACAAAAATATATAGCAAAAATGTTAACTTATTCAAAATGCAAAATTGTGCACTGTGGTTCTGCAAAACAAACATGTCTAATTCAGCTTTAAAAATATTAACAGGTATTGATTTTATGCAAAAATACAACATGATCATATTACCTAGATCTGAAAACCTTCAAAGGAAAAGTAGAAAACGCACTTTTCCCTTTCAAGTATATTTTACTAGATATGATTATTTTTGTCCTTAACCCTACACCAGATTGGCATTATAAGGAGTTATTTTTAATTCTTTTACACGACTAGCATGGCAGTAACCTCCAAGTCAGAAATCTACTTGCACAGCCTCATGTTCCTGACCAAAGGGTACATGTTAGTGTTTATTGTTGACTTTTGAAATATGAGTAGTGCACCAAGTAAATATCAAATAGAACACACTGTACCAGCTGACACACAGATTATGCATATGTCACTTCAATGAACTTCAGCTTCTGCCTGCTCAGCTGCAATTAGATCAAGGAAGGTGCATGCTGCTAACTGAAAATGTACTTATAAAGATTATAAACGTACTTATGAAATGACCAGAAACACGATTTATTTAAACAGTGTTTACAAATTTTAGCATATTTGTATCTAATTATCAATAGACATTTTTTAAGAGTTCTGTTTAGACTCTTTTTAATTTGTTTTAGAATGGGGGTATATATCTACAGAATGCCTCCTGATTCAGTGCCAAAGCTTACATAAGCCCATCAGCTCAGCTTCATTTGTCTGTTCTTCCAACAGGTCATACTTAGCCTCCCATCAGAGTTTGTCATTACAGGAAGTCAGTCAGTTGCTCAAGGTTATAGTAGGCTATTACATCCTCCTAATTTCTGACTTGAGTCACAAAGACTTTTACGCTCTCCCCATCTTCAAAATGTACATAACCAGGCCAACAGAAACACACCATTTTGAGAACTATTTTTACATTGTGTTTTTCTTCATGAAGAAGTCATACAGGTATGGAATAGAGAAATAAAAAAAGAAAAAAAGGATTCATGGCTGCTAAGGGCAAAGAAAAAAAATCCTTTTTGTGAACTTGCAAGTTAAACGTCATCAGAACTTCAGCTGTATGTGTGAGAAGGAAGGAGTAAATACCAGCTGCTATAGGAAAAACTGGCATGCTGTAGCCGAAGATACTGCAGCTAAGAAACAAAAAAAAATTACTGAGTCAAGAGGGGTTATTAAAAAGAACAGCCAGTAGTAAAAAATGCCTATTAAAACCTGCAGTGCCCTGAGATGCATCTTCTTTCCTGAGTATGAGCTGCGCTTCAGCTTTTAGTGCTACATCCTTCTTTTATGAATAATTTAAACTCCTAGTTGAAGAAAAACATTGAAAAAGAGGGCGTTTTTCATCAGGGAGATATTATGATACGAAACTTCAGTTTCAGCAAGATGATTCATGCCACAGCAAAACTGCTGAATCTTCTGGATTCTATGGCAAAGCTGGAGAAGCATCGGACCGGTACCTCCTGCCTCACGCACTGGCGAGGGTGTTCCCTGCCCTGCCAGTGCTCCTGCCCACAGCAGCCATGCTGAACTCATCACTCACAGTCACTCAGCGGCAGCCCGAGGCAGAACAGCATCCTGATACTTTCTGGTGTCACAGCACGAATGTTTTGCTATTAAAGAATGAGAAGAAACTGCATATATACATATATATACATTTATATATAAAGTGTGCGTATTTATACACACATCCCTCATGATTCAAGACAGATTTCCTTTCTAACTTTGTCAGGAAATGGGGATGACTTGGGAATTATTTCTAGTTATAATATTTTACCAAAAAAGAAATATGAAAGTTGAAAATACTCTGCTTGCCTTTCTATTTAATAAGAAACTCTCCAAAACATTGAAGGGGAAGGACAATGATCTGCAAGATATGTGCAGCTTCATTTTACATTTCATATGATAGGAGTGACACTCAATTCAAGCTTTGCAATATGACTTCTTCATCTTAACAACCTTTCAGTCTTCACACACAGCTACATTTTTCATGTTTAAAAATCTTGCGGTTTCTAGAGCCTGACTTTAAATCATCCTGCTCAGAATATTTCAGATTAGAACTCTACAAAAAAGACCTCATGCTATGAAAAACAAAAAGCAGCAAAGGACTGTACACTGTTAAACAAAACAATACAAAAGGTACTTACAATAGGTTTCCCTAAGGAATTAATATCCAATCAGACCAAGTATAGCAATGGATTAATCAAAGCAGATACTGGTTTCATGGCTATTTTCCACCAATCTTTAGAACAAATTCCAATATTTACATGCCTGTTGGTAGAAAGAAAAAGAGGTTAAAAACCTTTTTTTTCACATAACCTTCAGCATTGTTTATGAAGCCACAACTTCGAAACTATGAACAACAAAAAAAAAAAAAATTAAAATTCTCTCCCTTGGCCAAAAAATCCAAATTAAAATATATTCTAAATTTGAAAGAGTCTGAGGTCAGGGAAAGTCTGAAATGCACATGTTTTACTAAAACTAGCAAGGGACATAAACTGGGGATATTCCAGAAGATCCAAAGACAACAAAACAAAATCCTGGAACTAAAACTAGAGGGCAGCAAAAAGGAGAAAGAACATAACAGCAGACGGAATTAAATTCCATGATCCAGACTTCTCTCTCCTAGGAAATTCTGTATCCGATTATAAATTGGATTTTCTGGAACTCTTCAGCTCTCTGCAGCTGTACCACACACCTTGGGAGGACAGCAACAGACAGAAGTCCTATCACAGGTATACACGGCCTGAAATGAAATCCATTTTGATATCCATGAGATATGAACACACATTTCCTTACTTTTCTGGTAACAAATGCAAGTCTGTCTCGTATCAGTGGGAGCAGTCAAAAAAACCCACAGCCAACCACCCTCATCAGCATTCTTTCACTTTTGCTGCTGGGTGCAAAAGGCAAGGTCAGGCGAGGTGCAGAACAATCATTAACTTATTCCTTTGCCCTTCTTGGCCAGTGCTGTAGGTGCCAAGCTTTTCATAAAAGGAAGTACTTGGGGATTCTTTAAAGAACCTCAAAGAAAACTGCAAAGCAATCAAGTAGATAGAAAAAGGAAGCAATTAAGAAAATAAAAAATATCCAAACAAAAGCTAACCAACCAATCCATCACACAAAAACTTGCTTTCTTAGAGACAGTATTTCACTGTTGCCTTCCCTGTTATATGGTGATTTACTTCAGGATAAACAATGAGTAATTAAGTTAATGTATTTCCTACTGCTCTTTGTCAAGGTATTAGATTTTAAAAAAAGTATTTGACAAAAAGGCAAAAGAGGGTTTTTTCATGCAGTTGGTTGCTTTTCCTTCAAAAATGGTCTACTGTAAGATCTTGTAGTTTCTATATGTTCATTTAGAAACCAAAATCTGCCAGACAGTTACATGAAGTATTGCAATTAAAATCGCAACGTTAGACTGTAGCAGTGAAGGGATAATGAAGGTAGTGCTGCAAACATGTTTGCATTTTGCAGCAGACGCAGATTAAAAACAATGCAAAAATTATCCAAACCAAAATGAGTACTTACACCCATTTATAGGGCGTTCAGCAGGAAGACAGAAGCATCAGACAAGTAGTACAGAAGCAGAAATACACTTACTGTTAAAGAGAAAAATATAAGCATAACATCATAGATATTGTGCAAAAGAGAACTGCTTGAACTTAAACTACCGCTGAAAAATACTACCTGAGTGAACTTCTCCCTATGGAATTCTTAATAACTACTGTAATCTTAACAAAGAAAAGCCGAACTAAACTGCATTTTTATTAACAAGAAGCAGTTCTAGAAAGCGACGGGCCTAATAAAAGAAAAATAATAAGAGTGGGCAGGCAGAGATAATATTCGAATATGTGAAAAGAACCACAGAGACCACAGAAGCGCTTATTGGATAGCAAATTTTTCATTCACTTTTGTGAAGAGCAGCATTGAAGGTTCCAGCCGGGGCACGGCTCGGGACAGGGTCTGGGCTCCACCGGGGCAGCCCCGGCCCGGTCCGGACGCTCCCGCAGGCGGCGGCGCGCCCGTCCCCATGGCAACGCTCGCCGGCCGGGACCACCCCGCCGGGTCCGTGAGCGGCCGGAGGCAGCGGCGGCCGCACCGGCCCTCGGCACCCCCGGCACCGCCGTG